>NMRB01006470.1:0-11305 GCA_002633025.1 Notospermus geniculatus
AGGGTTAATTGTTCAATAAATATCCACGCCCGCCGTAGACGGTCAAATTCGTCATTCAAAAATAGGACTGGCTCTATTCCATCAATCTGTGACTGACGCAAAATATTTCATCTAATTTCCCGCCGTACACGATCAATCTTTTTCAAGTTTTTGTCATCCAACTTTGAGGGATCGTGCACAGCGGGCATAAGAAATAAAAGAAATAAAAATGGAAAATAAGAATAGGAAATTTTGGCACTTTTGCGCAAAATTTCGATTTTCAAATTGGGGTAATTTTTTCCCATTTTGAGAAATATCGCCCGAAAAATCAGACAAAATGTCATGTCATTTTAAGACAATTTCTCAAAATGGGGAAAAAATTTATCCCAATTTGTGAAATTGAAAAAGTACCAAAATTTCCCACTGCTATTTCTTTACAGCCTTGGGCGCTTATCTCGAGAAACTGTTCATGATGTTAAGGTTTACATGTAATCATGATGTTCAGAACAGTAACCTGGAAAAGTTCTGGCATTATATTTATGTAAGACCATCATCACACGCCCTGAGTGCCCAGGACATGAATCTTACTAAACAAAAATCTACGATTTTTTTACAAGATTCGTACAAGAAACAGCATCGACGATTTTTCTTAGTAAGATATTGGTTCATGTTTGGCGCTCACTGACGTCAGATGACGTGTCAGAAACGCCGCGCGTGGAGCGAAAATACTAGGCAACAGCGCAAGCGAATCGCCGCAATTGTGGCGATAGAGGCATGGTTTTTGAAGGCTTACTGTATTTTGCGTAATCATTACGCCTGGCGTAATGCTGTGGGGAAAACCGGGAAACATGGTACCTTTTTCGATGCCTATGCAGAAACATACGCCCAATGCATGTGTGGCACCTCGGGGACGAGGTCAGTTAGTTCCGCTGAGGGAGTGTTCACTACTGCTAATATCTGTAAAATCGAGCATATTTTTCTCGATTCGATGCAAAATTGCCTTGATAAACCACCTTTGTTGAAGGTACAGTATCAGCTGCCCACCTAGGTAATCCTTATTTTGTTTGTAAAACATGTTAGTCCAATAAAAGTAGGGTTGAACCTAGACAAAATTGCAATAGAAGGTTTCTTTGCTTTAAACTGTTTATTGGGTGGTACTGATCACCACAAACCGACGATACGGAGCTTTGCCGGAAGTCCCTATTGATTTCTTATGACGACGTCTGCTGTGAGTGGGGCCTTTAATTTTTCCGAGTGCTGCCGGGCGAATAGGCCTATGTTTGTGTCTACAGGTAGCGTCATGACGTCATGCGTATATATTATGGATAGGCCTAATCGCACAGGCCCATCGATCGATGATGCATGGAGGGGCAGGCATAAGATGTAGGCCTATGTAAATATAGTGATACCGGCAGAGAATTCATGCAGTGTGTTTTTGGGGGCGGTGCTCAACTCACTTGGTGGGGCCGTAGATCTTGCGGTCTCAAGGCAAAATACTCTCTTCTGCAGTTTTTGTTGCAAGAACCACAGATGGGGTAAGATAGCTGGCATGTGAATCTCAGTAGGTCTATCGGTAGGAGCCTAAATGCCCATTTTCGGCCTTGACGCCGAGGAGGGCTGATCCGGTAAGCGTACAATCCGGACGTAGCTAGGCCTAGGTCCTACTGTTGCTGAATCGGAAGTTTGTTTTGAGTCCTAAATTCGAGCTCATGGACAAGCCAAGGCCTACAATTTGTTCCTTTCTTAATTTCTTTTTAATTTAGGCCCTCATTTTCCTTTATTTACAGACACAAGTAATCATAGGCCTACCATTGAGGCCTGTAACGTTGCTCACTTCGTAAGCCACGTGGTCGCGGATAACTCTGTGAGGTATGGGATCACTGCGCGAGTTTTCAAGAACTACTTTCTATGCTAGCAAAATAATGAATTCTCCCTTGACGCAATATTACGCTAAATCGGCGTAATATTACGCAAAATACAGTAAGCCTAGGGACACACCTTATTCCAGTCGACCCGCAAAGGTATGAACAGCGCCACGACGTGTCAGCCGCGGTATTTGGCGGTACTAACTGCTAAATCACTGAACGAAAGCGAGGCAGTGACGTAGGCGTAATTTACGCTATTACGCAACTTATTACGCAAAATACAGGCCTACTTCTCAGTTTACAAGGCTGAATGCTCCTCATGAAGCAAATGCGTGCTACTTCCCGTGGCACCGACCGAAGAATATTCATGAATATCATGCACATGTAGAGTAGGCCTAAAATAGTTGGCCATATTTTCTGTTGTATCCCATAGGCCTACATGCGTATCATCCAGTTGCAAAAAGGGCCTACATGTAGAACTGTCTCGTTCTGATGTGTGAATTCAGGAGAGAAAAGGTGTGGGTCGTAAAAATTCTAAAATCTTTTCAACTGCATGCCTATTACTTTATCTCCATTTCAGCTCATATTTCGTTGTTATCTCAATATGCGCCGTGTTGTCGGGATATTTTCTTGCGGCCTTGTCAGTTGACCGGGCAATAGCTGTACGTTTTCTGTTGATGGCGCCGAAGTATTGTACGCCTGCTCGAGCCAGGGAGGTCGTAATCGTGGGGACGGTTTTACTGACTTCAGCTAACTGTTATCTTGCATATGCTTGGCACTATATTAATGACACCAATACAGGTAACGTTTTAGATATATCGGGTATCCCAAAAAAAGTGAACCGCTTTTTTAGCTCACCTGGGGTGAGCTCTTGTCGTGGGTCGTCGTCCGTCGTCGTCTGTCGTTGTCCGTCGTCGTCCGTTAGCAGGGCACGTTTCGTAACCGCTGGAGCTATTGATCTGAAACTTGGTACATATACAGGGTGTCCCAAAAAACACTGACTAATTTTGTTACTCAAGATTTTTCTTTGATATTTTGTCCAGATATTCCCCGCAACTAGAAATTTTAACCGTGTAATTTTTTTTCTCAGAAATACCCACTAGTTCAGAAATGATCTCAGTAACTTATGATGTGTTCAATCCATGCCTCTTTCGACTCTTGTCTATGATATGAAGGCCAAATTTATCCCGTCTAGCCGAAACTGAACACCATTTTCAACTTGGTGGTCGATTTCACAGTTGTGTAGGCCTACTAGGAGAAATTCCATGCGCAACGCCCTCTCAGTGTGGAGAAACGTACTCTCTGATATGCCATAGGGTGCAGTAGCATAATAGGGCCATACTTTTTTGAGGATGAAGAAGGGAAAACTGTAACTGTCAACCCTGACAGGTACATTGATATTAAAGGGAGAAGGTTCATCTCTGCCCTAAGGAGAAAGCAAACTGTTGATATGAAAACAGTCATATTCCACAACAAGATGGGGCACCTCCCATTGTGCTGAACACTGGAATTTCTGGAACGGTACTTTCCTGGGGACAGACTGATATCCCGTTGAACGGACAATCCTTGGCTCCCCTTACTCACTAGACTTGAATCCCCCAGATTACTTCCTTTGGTAATGCCTACAGAATCGAGTGTACAGTGACAACCTTTACACACTAGAAAGACTTGAACAGCAGAACTTCGGGAGAGAAATTAGGCAAATTTCAGCTGACATGCAACCAACAGAGTAACTGACAATTCCAATGTGCATGTTGCAGCTGTTATCCAGCAGAGGGGGCATGGTTTGAACACATCATAAGTTACTAACATAATTTCTGAAATACTGGGTATTTCTGGAAAAAAATTACACGGTTAAAATTTCTAGTTGCGTTGAATATCTGGACAGAACATTAAAGAAAAATCTTGAGCAGCCATGTATTTTTAAACCATCGCACGATTATCCAAAACCCTGTGAAATCGCAAAACGCAATGCGGGAAACCGGACTCGTGGAAACAGGCCTTTAAAGGTCTCGGGCCACTTGTGCGTTTCGCGCTGCGTGATGCGTCAAATCTTTTGTTAGGAAGCAGAACGGCGGAAAATAACAAAAGATTTGACGCATCACGCAGCGCAAAACGCACAAGTGGCCCGAGACCTTTAAGGCAAATCCAGGTGCGTTTTTGTTCTTTGCACTCTTCTATATCGATAAAAATATGTGCGCCGGCCCCTTTAAAATTTCGCTAACAACTAGATTTCTGATGCTGGCCTATCTGTTGGGCTAGAATTGAGTGAAGCCTATGCCATCCTGACAGTTTTGTTTACTGGTAATCCACAGGTACGGAAAACGTCGTAATATTCATCCCAGGCGACCCGGCAGGGACTCTGGCAGCGACAGGTTTTCAGTTAGCTCAAGGGACTATTCTACCTTTCACAATAATTATCGTCTGCAACGTCATCATTATTCTGGAAGTAAGAAAAGCCTCGAAAACACGCTTGAGTCTGTGTCAAGTTAAAGTACCGAAAGATGAAGGAAAATATAAGGCACATTTAACAAAAATGCTGATCGGTGTCAGCGTCGTGTATCTTTCAACATCGATGCCATTCAGATTGTTTTTGTTGAGCCTCCAATTTCCATTCGTCGCTGAAATCTTCGAGAATTTCGTCGTGACGTGTAGTCTTATGCTGTATAGCGTTATTAGTGCGACCATGTACACAGTACACATATTTAATTACTGTTTGAACTTTTACATGTATTGTCTGGGTGGAGGGCGAAAGTACAGGAGTGACCTGAAGGAGCTGATTTCAAGATGTTACAATATGTTTATTGGCTCCTCAACTGAACGTTACAGAGCAGATATACATTAGATATACAATTAGTTCAAGATGGGGCTAATTACATTGAGGCAATACATGATTTAAACTGAATCAGGTTGAGACTCTAGCAAAAGGGGGGGGGGGATGTAACATTTGAACAAGCGAGACATCAAAGGGTGGGGGATGACTAGGTTCTAAAAGATAGGATGAATTTCTTTACATTTTACTAAGAACTTGGCAATCGGTAAGAGGTTAGATTTCTTTTTCCAAAGATCTATATATTTATAAACATTAGGATTTCTGAGAAAATATGGTTTAAAAAAAGTTACTCTCAATTCTTGAAAAGCTGGGCAGATAAGTAGAACATGGTATTCGTCACAAATTTGTCTCAGGTTACAGTAAGAGCAATACCTTTCCTGTCAAGGGATATTTGTGTGTCTACCGAGTTCAATCATTAGCTTGTGATTACACAATCTAAATTGACAAAGTACATTTCTATAGCGTTCACTGAGGGTAAGATATTCTTCAAAGGTAAAAGTAGTTTAATTGATCGATATAATTCACATTCAGTCGACATCTGAAGATCTAATCTCCATCCTTGTATATACTGATCCTGAAGAACCTTCAGAACAGCAGAACTAAGATAATCAGGAGTTATACCGTCACACTGACTTAACCATACATAGCCGTAACCAGTAGATTCAAGCAGGTATCTGATGTGTTTGATCCGATTCGAGATACAAACATCTTTTTGAAATAGTAATTGGTACATTATAAGTAATCTTATCACGGCGACCAGTTACAATATATGCCCAAAATTTCACCAAACGAGCATATATTCTCAACGAAATTGGAAATCTACCCAACTCGCCGTAAACCATGCAGTTAGGTGTAGATTTTCTCTCGAAGAACATGTTTCAGGAATTTGAGATGTGGGGCCTCGAGAATCCTGAGATACTCGAAACCCCAGATATCACTTCCAAACGTCGAAATGGGTTCGACAACTGTGTCAAATAAATGTAACTGAACATCAATAAGGAATAAATTATTTCTACTATTTCGTAAAACATCATACATAGCTTTTTGAGCTTGGTTCTTAGAGTACTGCTTGTGCTTAGAAAAATTACCATTACTCTGGAAAACGACATTGAGATATTTAAACTCATTGACAATTTCAAGAACAGACCCATTATATTTGAACTCATACTGTCTTCCACACCTTCTTCTGGAGAAAATGATTATCTTTGTCTTCATTTCATTCACTTCCAGTTTCTACAGGGAACAATATTTTTCAAGTAAACAAAGATTTAACTGCAGGTTTTCAGCAGTGTCACTTACAATAATAGTATCATCTGCGTATAACAGGAGCAATAATCTAACATAACCCATGATATTATCAACATTACCTTCAATTGTAAGAGGGCGGGCACCATTTTCCAACAAAAAATTCTCCGCGTCATTAACGAACAACGCAAACAAAAGGGGGGGGGGGAGATTCTCTCCTTGTCGCACTCCTGTTCTACTTAAAAAATATTTTGACACATTTTGATTTTGCAAAACACATGAGCGAATATTCGAGTACATATTTTTTATTACTGTAAAACATTTACCGGTACCAGAAATACCCTGCTTCAGTAACTTCAACCAAAGTCCAGCTCGCCAGATGGTATCAAAGGCACGCCTGAAGTCTATCATTGCACAAACCAGTTTTCTTTTAGCAGCGATCATGAGATCAATTAAAGCCTTCAACACATACACATGATCATTAGTTCTGAAACCTTTACGAAAGCCAGCCTGGTTCAATTTTAAAATGTTGTTATCTTCACAATACAAACAAAGTCGATTATTAAGTACACAGGTGAACAATTTACCGAGGCAGCTCAGAATAGTGAGTCCTCGATAATTTGTTGGGTCAGTTGGGTCACCTTTATTTTTATAAATAGCAACGATTATACCATCCAACCACAGTTGAGGTACATTACCGGTATCCAAAATATGATTAAAAAGTTTCACATACACAGGTAACATAAGGTCAATCGACGTTTTCAAAAATTCGTTGGTAATAGAGTCCAACCCAGCAGCTTTGCCATTTTTTAATAATTTAATTGCCCTAACTATCTCATCCTGACTGATAGGGCGGTCAAGCACTTCATTGTACGCATTATCAGGCTCACGTTCAAAGCTGCATTCATCGTCAGCTGTTGGACTAGAATTTAAATCTTTAAAAGCATTATAGAGTTGATCAATATGACATTGTTTACCAACATTACACCTGGAACGAGGTTTTGTCATTTGCCAGTACTTCTTCGAATTAGTCTTTCGAAGTGAGCGCAACTCTTTCGCTAGTCGCCTGTGGTATGCAGCTTTGCTTTTAGAAATAGTTTCCGTATAGACTTTATTTTTTACGGTGTAATCATGCAAATCAACCCTTGCCTTTGTTAATCTGTACCTACTTTTAGCTCAATGATAGGCACTAACTGTAGAAAATAGGCGACGCATAACTTTCACTACAATGAACAGGCTAAAGCTTAGCGCACATGTCCGACAAAACTCAGTGCGTTAGGGGTGTCTGTTAAAATCGACTGTCCTGGCGGAATGACGAATCGACAGCGTTGGGTCAGTCGACTTTAAAAACACCCCTAACGGATCGAGTTTTGTCGGACATGTGCGCAAAGCCTTAGGTATTGCTGATGAAGCTGAGAACACATGATGCGACATGTTTAGTTCAACTGGCGTGGACCTGAGATCGGGGAGAGTGAGCGAGGATTCATCTACCTGTAAATTACTGTATCTCGAATTATCAGGGGAATTACCGGAGCCGAGCTGCCGGAGTGGCACAATTCGGCACTGGTCACCTCTGAGGTTCCCCGTTCGGATCCGCTCTTCATGTGATAGAGAGAGCGACTCTCTCTGACATCTCAGGATTTTTACAGGAACTGCGTTTTCCTCCTACACCCTTAATCATAAGTAAATGCACAGGAAGTTTGCTAGCTAGATGAATGAGATTTGGCAGATTACCTCAGATTACGCGTCTCTTGGTCCCTGCCGCTTGTTCCGAACTTTTAGCGTTCCGAACTTTTAGAGTTAATAAATCTCCTTACAATTAAAATTGTAAGGAAATTTATGTTGTTCTCACTGGCAGGGATTATGGTGATTATTCAGGCTACGAGGCCTGTCAGTGGTGGTGGCCTGGGCGTGGTCGTAGTATAATATAGGTCAATCGGTGGTCGTCTGCTTTAACCGTCAATTCCATGATAAAATCGTAGGGATATCAGAAAGATATATCGGGTGTTTCAGAAAAAACGTTCCAAACTTTTAGGGTTAATAAATTTCCTTATAATTTTAATTTAGGGAAATTTATTAACCCTAAAAGTTCGGAACGCTAAAAGTTCGGAACAAGTGGCAATGTCATACCTTAGGTATGACATTGCCACTTGCCAAATCTCATTCATCTAGCTAGCAAACTTCCTAAATTATGACAAAAAGTATCACACTGTCTGAGAAATGCAATTCGATTCAACATAGGCCCTATACATGGCAGCGTCATATGGGAATTTATCCATCATTAGGTAAACAGGGCCTTAGAAAATATGTTGCAGAAATACACCTTCCCACGCTGACTTATTTTACATAATCTTACATCACCCGGTTAATCTGAGCCACTGACCTAAATTGCACCTTGCACCCCTCAAGTGAGTCATTGCACTCCCCTAAAGTAGGACACATTAAGCAATCATTTGTATCAAGGCAAGGGGGAATGCATAATGGTGACGGCCCAAACAGGCTACAAATTTAGCATTGTAAAATCGTTAATTTTAATCGGATTTGAAAATTTAAAGCAGTTTTTTGATATAACAAAGAATCCTCTGTTCAACTGCATAACTTTCCGGCAAGGTTTGCTTCTGGTAGGAAGCAATGTCTTTCACCTTAGAAGCCCCACTGCAGGGCCGTAGCTAGCTTTTTTCGCTAGGGACCTGTTTTGCGAGGGGGAGCTCTGGGGCGCCTCCCCCAGAAAAAGTTTGAAAATTAGAAGCTCTGAGATGCGATTTGAGGTCAATTTCCTGCACTCTGAGACACGAACAATTCTGATCTTTCATCCCATTTGATTTTGCTGAAAAAAAATTTTTTTTGAACAACTGGCCTGGGGGCATTTGCCCCCCCCCCCCCGTCACTATGCTAGCTACGGGCCTGCCACTTCTATTTCATATTCTTTCCGACAAGGCAACAGCCTATTTTCCATTTTGTTATACATTAGGGAGACAAGGAAAACAATAGGATTATACGTGATTACGCAATGTCAAAATCTCATCTCTCCAAATCGGACCCTTCTGAAACGCATTTCACAGGGGTCCGATGGGTCGGTGGAGCCTAAAGCTGCGTTTAGCTGACACGCGGAATGCGGATTGCGGAACGCGGAAGCGGAAAATGCAATGCATTTTCGCATACAACATATCTTTCCGCCAGGGTTTCCGCGTCCCTATACCGCATTCCGCGTGTCAGCTAAATGCAGCCTAAGGGATGTAAATGTAATGATCATGGCAATCCATATTCTCAGGTGTTTTAACAGGATGGGAAGAATCGGGTCGTCTCCACTGTTATTTGCAGTTTGCTCACCTAAAAGGTGCTGGACCAGTCTTATTATTCGTCGTTGTTGTTTACTGCATTTGCTGACCGAGGAAAAAACGTGAATAATGACAGTCACGTAAATGGCAAATAAGTTTGAATTGTGCCTGGCAGATAACATAAAACGGGATGATATCCATCGTGACAATGCATATTTGCTCAGGCATGTCAGGTGTCTTCACAGGATAATCGGGTCGCCTATACTTCGGCTTGCTCGCATCAAAACTGTTAGATCAGTTATATCATACATCCTTGTTAATTTCATTTGCTGACCGAGGAAAAAACGAGAAAAATGACAGTTAAAGCTGACGTGAACGAACAAAAAGCCCCCATGCGACGAGCAAGAGAATTGCAAACGCCCTGCAAACACCTCAAACGAAGGCTCAGAACATGATAGACCTCACGAGGCCAGAAGGGTAGTACGTAAACATTGAAACGTTTCAAAAGAAACGGGCCAAATGAAACGACCCCAAAAAAAACATGCTAAATCTGAAGTTGCATGGCAGAAACGGTTTAATTTTGTTTTTGCAGTTCATTTTTGGCACTTTCATGGCATAATAGCATTACGTCTCCCGTTCAAAACACACGTGTTGTTATTGTTTACATGATACCGTGCTTCCCATTCATTTAATGTTCAAGGTCTCCGATCCCAAATATGGAAGTCGTCGCTTCAGAAATTCTCTATGCGATTATTAATTACCTTTTATCATATACCTTTTTTCTCTATATGTCACTCGCCATGGCTATTTTCTGTGAGGAATTTGTGTGAGGCCTCAAAACGTCTTCAAAATATATCGTTTTTGATATTGGGCAAAGTTTGTAACACAATGTGCATGCGAGTTGTGAATAGATAATAAGCCATGAGCATTCCAACCAATTAGCGTACTCCGATCATTCCATTATGAGGGGCGCGAGGTTGGCGAGAGGAAAATGTGACGTCGTTCCCCGCAGTGTAGCCTAAATCTGGCTAAGAAATAGCAGAAAAAGCTAAAATGATGATCAAAATCATGAAGGCATCGGGTAATCTACATTCCTCTATTCATACAATGTAAAATAATATAGGTTTTTGGTATTTAAGACCGCCCCAACCCAATGGGGCGGTCTTCCTTGTTTTCACTGAGATTCTCTCGATCTCTCTCCATCCAATCTGTGCATTCCGCAGGATAACTGACGAAATTCAACATGTTTCGCGGCGAAACTGTCAGGAATGGTTCTTATGCGTATCACAAAGAAGCCTATTGATTCTTGGGGTGATTTGACCACAATAAACAGTAAAATTTCGATAAAATTTGTTGCGTTATAGCAGTGTATAGTGTTCGCATAGCCGGTTCGCACGGCGCTCATCAACATAAAAATCTCATGACGAACTGCATGGCTGCGTCAGGTAACCGGGTAACTAAACCACTGGAGAACGGGCCACTCTCCAACGTAGAGGCCAGACAACTTCGCCGCACAAGTGCAGCAACCCACAACACGGTATGACATATACATGTACTTTCCTGGGCCAGTGGGATTGACGGGAGAGTGGCGGAGGCGAGACGTTCCGACTGGTGACTGAGACCTACGGAGCATGCGCATTGGTTGCACATACATGTGCTACGCAAACCGGACGGTGAGTTGATTTTCCTCCGAAATCTGTCATCAAAATAAAGTTGGCCTACATGTACATATTTGCTGGTACCGTATATCCTTTTACAACTTTGTTAGTATGAAATGGTAGCTACAGTGTTAACCAAGTCATGTTAATTCGTATATGCCTAAATATTCAGCGTGATTTGTGGCACTGATGGGCCGGCCGTCTATCGCAGGCCGGGGTGGACATAATTACGAATATAGGCAGGGACCTATATTCATAATTATGAATATAGGCAGGGACCTATATTCAACTCCATAAAATCATCCAATCAGATTTCGTTTTTTAATGCAGGTATTAAATCGTATTTAATGTCTCTATATATTCGATTTTATCCATGTATTAATTCGATTTAATGTCTCCATATATTCGATTTTATCCCTGTATTAATTCGAATTTATGTATGCATAT
>NMRB01006472.1:0-11299 GCA_002633025.1 Notospermus geniculatus
TACCATGATATCTAACCATGTTCCAAATTTGAAACTTGTGCGACTTACGGTCGCGAAAATGGACTTTGGACAATTTCCCTGACATCCCCTTTTACAACACCGGTTCTGATTGGCCTCCTCTTCGAGAGGCAGCGGATTCGCCGCTGACTGGTCAATTTCTCGAAGGGTGATGTGCGATGTAACGCAGTGGTGAGCAGATCGGCCTTCGATTATCGAAGATGCTGGCTGCAGCACACTCACTGATTGAGTCTTCCTCTTCCTCGACTAGAGAGAGATATGGACCAGTGTACTGATAATCATCGTCGGAATCACTCTCTGTGGCATTCAGCGTTTCGTACACATCTGACCGACTTGTGTCAACTTCTCTTCCAACATCTCGGAGATCTGTGAGTGAAAATGCTGGACGGGGTGGCGGCATCGGCTTCAGATGATGTGGGGAGCTCGTGCCCTGATTTGATAATCTCTTCCCTAGAATTCAATGAACAGTTCGTAAGAACACCGAATCAGACGAAATCGGACCGATTGGACAGAATCAGGACGCTATTGCACAATAAACTCACTCTTCTGAAATTTTAGTATGATAACCACGGCTCGGTTGCACGAAACTCACGACAGCGCTATCTTGGTGTTAGCGCTAGACTTCATGTTAGATGACGTAAAAATCCATTGTTCTTTTACGTCATTTAACATCAAGTTAGCGCTAACACCGACATAGCGCAGTCGTGAGTTTCGTGCAACCGGGCCCAGATATATGCAGTACCTAATTCTTTTTTTCCTAATTTCTCACTCCTGGCTTCTTTCTTTCCAGATAAATTCTCATCCACAGTGTTACTTCTCTGACGGCCACCATCGACTCCATCTCTATCAGGTGACGCATAAGCGGACAAGATGACATCTTTAGCGGGAAGGTATCGAAAAGCCTGGCAAGGAAACAAAACAATAGTTAGGCAAGTTTACATTTTGGTCACCTACAACTGCATTTACCAGACATCCAGAATGCGGTATAGGGACGCGGAGTCCCCCCCCCTGGCGGAAACGATATGTTGTATGCGAAAATGCATTGCATTTTCCGCTTCCACGTTCCGCAATCCGCGTGTCAACTAAAATGTAGCTTTTTAAAGCTCAGACCAATACACCGATTTCACATCTCGTACGATCGCAGCACCGCTGGNTGCGTGCATTGGTTCGCAATGCCGCCACCAGGGGATGGATCCCTGGCGGAGGTATCAGGAACCAACACGTGTTTTTCAACCTCGATCTAGGAAATATTTGCCTTACTCCTGGTAGTGAGGTTGAAAACGGAAGTGGCCAAGCCAAATTCTGCCAGGGGCGCTGCGATCGTTGGAGATGTGAAATCGGTGTATAACGCTCAGACATATTTGGCACAGCCTCATTTGGGCCATTGCCAAATTGCGCTGCAAACAAACCAGCTGGATTTATGACAGAGCCACGTGGTACAGCCACGAATACGAATATGGCTGTGCCATCAGGCGCACACTGCAATGTTTTGTGGCTGTGCCATTTCAAATAAAGCTGTGCCAAATACTTCTCTGACATAACAGAGCAGTAGTTAGGCAAGTTTACACTTTGGTCCACTGAAGCTAGGTGCACAGACGAATAACGCTCAGACATATTTGTCACCGCCTCATTTAGGGTCATAGCCGATTGGCTGAGACCAGAACATTGTTGCGCCACTGTGTGCGCCTGCACCAAATATCAAAACAGCTGGATTTAAGGAATATGGCATCTTTTCAAAATTTTGAAATTTTGAAATTTCCCTGTCAATTTTAAAGATTTTCCACAAAATAGAGGGGGCACAGGCCGGGTGTGCCCCCCTTGGATCCGGGCCTGACCCATAACGCCCCAACCCACCACTTTTGCCATGGAACCCATAACACCCCAATCCGCCCGACAGAGTCACAGACCATCACTTACCCGGTGCATAGCCTGCCCTATGGCCGAAGAGGTGTAAACTAAACTTCTACTGAAGCTAAATTTGTCATGATGTGGAAAAAATCCTGCGGGTTACAGATGGAATTTTCTTTTTAATCCGCAGCCCGCTGTACACGATCAAATTTTTCATCCAATTTTTTGGAAATTCAGATTCCGGCCCTATTGGGGCTTCAATTGTAAACCCGCATTTAGGCCTCTATTGACCATATTCAGAAAATTGGATGAAAAATTTGCTCGTGTACAGTGGGCATTATTGGGTTAAGTTAAATTGTGATACTTATCTTTTGTGTTNCCAAACAGTTTTTGAGGCGATTTCATTCCATCCCAGAGAAATAAAACCAAAAGTTCACGACGTTGTGAAAGTCATAAAAGCTATCCTCATCGCGATTTTGATTTTCTGTTACATGGTGTGTATCGCAAAAGCCGTTTTCTTCATCGCAAATTGCGATGCGACAGGCTTATTTCGAGCCTTGAATATGGCAGAGCCACGCAGCACAGCCATGAATATGGCTGTGCATTCAAGCGCACACTGCGACGTTTCGTGGCTCAGCCACTTCAAATAAAGCTGTGCCGCCAAATACATCAGACTGATTCGTCCCTATGCACCTACCTAGCACTCCTGAACTGGATTACACTCTGGGGTCCCTAGGCCCATATTCATAAACATAATTAACCTAGCTTAGAACCCACAGGGGCGGATCCAGAATCATGGGAAAGAGGGGACACAGCCAGCGCACACCATGGAAAACCTCGGTCAAATTTTAACATCTTTTCAAAATTTTGAAATTTCCCTGTCAACTTTAAAGATTTTCCACAAAATAGAGGGGCCACAGAGGGGCCTGATCCATAACGCCCCAATCCGCCCAACAGACCATCACTTACCCGGTGCATAGCCTGCCCTATGGCCGAAGAGGTGTAAACTAAACTTCTACTGAAGCTAAATTTGTCATGATGTGGAAAAAATCCTGCGGGTTACAGATGGAATTTTCTTTTTAATCCGCAGTTCCTAATGCCCGCTGTACACGATCAAATTTTTCATCCAATTTTTTGGAAATTCAGATTCCGGCCCTATTGGGGCTTCAATTGTAAACCCGCATTTAGGCCTCTATTGACCATATTCAGAAAATTGGATGAAAAATTTGCTCGTGTACAGCAGGCATTATTGGGTTAAGTTAAATTGTGATACTTATCTTTTGTGTTGAACAAAGGATAAGTGTCACACTTCGACTTACCGGTACGTACATGTACATGTAAGCAGTTTTATGAATGAATATGGGGCGCTGGAGAACAAAGGATAAGTGTCACACTTCGACTTACGTACATGTACATGTAAGCAGTTTTATGAATGAATATGGGGCGCTGGGGTGTGGAATTTTTGAGCCCGTTTGTGTAACCCCCCAACCCCCCCAAAAAATTCACAATCGCAAAACCAACCTGGAAGGACATTCCTGCGTAGATATCACTCCGACTCAACGGACGTGGAACTCTCATCTTATCCATCAAAGAGGAGATTATTTTATCAGCAGAGATTTGCGCTTTTGTTAGATTCGGATATTCGGCCAGGTTCTCATCTGGCATGTAGAGGGTGATGATTTTACGCTGTTCTTCTAACGACATTAGCATCTTTCGGTGCAGATCAGCGGATGCGTCGATAAGATCCAGGAGATTGTGACGGACCCGCTGCAGCTGAAACAAAACAGAAGGTATCTATGATGATTGGTGTTACAAAAGATGCCAACCTGGTGTTGTCCAAGGAAATTTAGATGCCAATCCAAGATATTTTCCATACTTCCCTCATTCCTCTGACCCCAGCCGAATATGGCTGTACCATCAGGCACACACTGAGAAGTTTCTGCCATATCAAATGAGGCTGTGCCAAATATGTATGGACATTATTTGTCTGTGTGTGTCTAGCTTCGGGAAAGTACTATGAGTGCACCATTACCTATGAAGACTGATCACATCCTAACATCACGACAGAGGTGAGGAATACGGAAAAAACATAATGATCACTTTTAAATGAAGGTGACTGTAACAAAATGGTTGCTTCGGTGGCCATGTTGGGAAATCTGACGAAGCCCAACATCGCAATAACTTTCTTCTTCAGACTAGCAAATTACCCATCAGTTTATGTAATTTACTGTAAAGCAAGATAATTTCGCGGCTGGAAATGTTCGCGAATCAAGAATTATGGACATATTCACGGCAGGATATTTTCGCGAGTCTCTGCCATTTTTTCAGTTTTTTTTTCACGGACCATTATATCACTTGCGCCTATTTATATTCGCGACAGGAAATTTTCGCGACTCGTACACTCTCGCAAAATTCGCGAAAATTTCCTGCACGCGAAATTTTCCTGCTTTACAGTAGTCTGAAGGCAACTAGACTGCGGAATTGCACCCAAAGGTGTGAGGTATCTTCTGATACAACGTTTCTCTGGCTGATACAGATTTACAAACACAAATATCAGGGACGGATCCACGATTTCGGAAAAGAGGGGGTGCACTGTGCTAGAAACATTGAAATCTGCGGTGAATTTCAATGATTTGCTCCAAATTTCAGAATTTCGCTGTCAATTTTTACAGATTTGTTGGCCGAAAGNGCCTGAATATCTATGATAGTGAAATGATACAACAGGGTTCCATTTCCATCATAACCTGCACTGACATGCAGCAGATGATTAAATTAGCTTTACAATGACCCATCCATCAAAGCCATGCAATTTTTAGTTGACAGCAAGTGCAACATGCATTCTTAAAGAATTTTCTACATCAAGGAAGGACAAGCCTTCACGAATAGGAAATTTATTTGGAAATTTCAGAAGTTCCAGCATGGCAACCCCTCAAAGCTAATTGTCCAGCAAAATTTAGACAATCCCCAGCAAGTGACACAACATCCTTGACAGGTCTGCAAGTTGGTGTTGGTGTTTACACTGTGAGGTTTGAGAAAATGGCCAAGCTCTTACTTATTTAGATTGGTACCATGATCCTCTGTGGGTTTATGAGGATCGCTATAGCCTAATAAATATGGATGGACCCTCAGGATTCTGAGGGTCCATCCAGGTATTTGCCAGCATGGGAATTCCAGGTGGTCATGAGGCAATACATGGATTACCGATTTTCCACATTACTAACCGCACCGCCCAGTGTTCTCCACACCAGTTAAAAAAGGGCGGCCCACCCCTCTTAAAAATATCGACGGCAAAATCTGCCCCTCTTAAAAACGGCCCGCCCCTCTTTAAAATAGACTCTATCACTCCAATAGAGCGCAGCACCTGACGGTAGCTAGCTAGGCCTTCAGCGTCACGACGTCCCGTGCCCCATTCTGAACGCCATGACGTCACTCGAAAAACCTCCACTTGTTTTGGCGATCATGACGTCGTCTCAAGTCAAGATGTCATGGAATGAGTACGGGACGTCGTGACGCTGTAGATACCGTCAGGTGCTGCGCTCTTTTGGAGTGATATCGTCTATTTGTCCGCCCTAATATTTATGATTTAGATCGCTCAATTATGCATCTCAGATGCTCAGAAAACGCATCTCAGAGCACCTAAAATCCCAATTTTGCTGGGGGAGGGCCCCCACACCCCACGCCAGAAGGCGCCTTTGGCTCCTCCCGCGGTGATGTTGGCACCAGGCCCGGACATGCAACTGGTTTTGCTGTGGAGGGTCACATTTGCCACTTTCAATTGTCACATTCAATTGTGAATGAAGAAATAAAAGTGCCATTACAACATGGAGAGTAATGTTACCTTGACCATAGAACGGAGTGAAGGGATTCCGAGGGGGGCATTCCTTGTGAAGAACAGAAAGAGAAAGTAGTTCCAAATGCATCAAACTGTTAACTCGTCTGCCCCCAGAGTCCAGCAGACGGCATCTTCTGTCAAAGTTTTCTCATGTCCTGTGGTAGGCCTACTGATAAAAAATATTTGAAGAAAGGTTGTTCCTGTGAACCATCTGAAGTATCTTCCTTCAAATTTTTTCCAATTTATTTCGAAGGCTTTTAGAAAACGCCATCAGAAGATACTGTCTGCTGAAACCTGGGGTAGATGAGTTAAGCTCGATTCATACTTTTCTGCCAAATGCAACGTCTTCAGGCAACGTCACAGCATTACAGGGACACCCGGCAGGGACATTCTGGGTCTGTCATACATTTGTGGTGTTCATATTTCTCGACCTGTTGACGCGACATCAGATCACAATGCACAAGAAGACGAAGTGAAGTGAGCTCAAACAGAATCTGATTGCACGGCACTGTCATGAAGTCCTGAGTGTTAAGCATGAGTGCGCAATGCAAACATATGCATTGCAAAATCTCTTTTCACGCCACAGAATAATGACGTTATGCATGACGTTTTGTGACACAAACACGGCCGACATCCCCACGGAAGTATGAATCAGCTTTAGAGACTGTAGTAAAAGTATGTGAAGACAAAGAAAACAAAATTTTTTCGTTTGGGGGAGGGAAACATGGCATTTTAAACTTTCCCACCATACTTCTGATAAACGGAAGACCTGTGTGCCCTCTTCTTCTTGAGTTGGCCTATAAATTCCTCCCATCTGTCGTGAGTAACTAGAGTGCCATGGTAAAAACTGGCCTCACCTGACCTGAACTTCTTCTTTCAAGCTGAATTCCTATGCTTTGTGTATTCTGTTGGGCAAGACATACCATTAGCAATGGAGAGTGGAAATACATACGCCCTCAATTTTGGAAGAATCTCAACCAACCTGGTCAAAAAAAACTACAGTATCTTCACCTCGAGGCTCCCTTTATGCAGATGTCAGGTCGACCTTGCGATGGCACAGAACAGGCGCAGGCTCACTGTTCCGGATCACTCTGCGTCTGAGGCACGACAGCGTGGAGCAAATCAGTCGCCGATCTGGTGTGACATGACTGCAGTTGCGTCTCAGTTACGACGAACGGGATCAGTCGCCGACCAAAAAGATCACGAATTGCAAGAGTTGAACCTATTTAACTTCTGTGTCCATCCCGACGGGCGTAGTCCATTCGCAGGTGACCTGAACACGGTTATGATTCCCTGCGTGCTGATGCTGCTTGTTCCACGATGATCGTACACATTTTCGTTTTTGTGACCTGACCATGATTGCGACACCTGATGCCGACTGTTCCGTCATAGCGCAGGCAATCGCAGTGTGACCTGACACCCGCATTAAGTGAAGGCAAAAGTTCACCAAATTTTAGTTTCTCAGGGGAGGGGGGTCTGGGTTTTGTCTTCACATACATTGTACTTTTGCTACATTCCCTTAGTCAATCACTTTATAGGCCTACGGATCTGAAAACTGTGCAAATGATGTATGAATGAAATTCTGGAGACATGAATGTCCCAGGCTTCCTGAGAAAAAAAAACATTTTGCAGCAGAAAACTTTAAGTGCAGCTAATCTTGGAAAACTTCTCTCATTAAGATACCTACTGTTTGGAACTGGATTTCATCCAGTCTGTTCTCGAGGGCCACGTGGAAGTCTTCCTTGGCTTTCAGAGCTTTCTTAAGATCTTCATGTGCCATCGATGTAAGGCATGGATCGTTCTTCTTCTTCTGAACACTTGCATACTGAAGGTAAAACAGACACCTTCGTTCAGAGGACACCCCTCTAGTGAATACATCACAGATTACCAGACTACCATTGTGTCGGACATCAAAAGTAGACTAAGGAAATACATGTATGAGGGTTAGTCATGTACAATCCTCCCTCGCTATTACGAACCCTTTGGGGTCCAAGGGTTAAGTTCGTACTAACGAGGCATTCGTAATAGCGAGGATTCGTCCGTGGGGGCATGATGACCAAGCCGAGTAGGCCTGAGGCATACACTTCGTATAGGACTAACTTTATCGAATATTTGCCTGATTAAACGCTCAAACATGCATTAATCAAACCCTCGGTCACCCATCCATGCTAACATTGCCCTCTATAGCCCTTTTCACACTACGCAGAATTTTGGCCTGGATGAACCATGCCGTGCTTAGCCCGGGTCACGCCTGCCTCAGAATGACCGTCTACACTGCACCATGAGAACCGCGCCAACATCTCTATCACCCGCACTCCATTCTGTGGAGGTAGGAAATCTCCATCATTTTCAATATGGCTGCACCCATGAACATTCGCGGCAATGACGTATTGAGTTCAAGGCCGATAAATGAGCATGCGCACTTCACTACAGGTGAGTTATTCAAATGGGCCGAGCCCAGTAGCGCGTTTACACTGTGCAGTTTTTCATCAGTGCCGTGCTCGACCCGGGTCGAACCCACCTCCTGTTGGGGGGTTCGGCCCGGATAAAAGTAGCACCATGCCGAGCCCAACCATGCCGTGCCAACCCATTTACACTACCACTTTTTTTGCCGAGCCGTGCCCGACCCAGGTCGAGCACGGTTGAAAACTCGTAGTGTAAAAGGGGCTTATGTTGCTTAACTTAGAGCTCAGTGGCCAACATGCCAACCACTTAGGCTTAGGCCTAGGCCATAAAGGAAATCCTCCTTGGTTGGCGGGTTAGGCCGTGCGATATTGTAGCTGCAAGGAGTTCAATGCAAGTCATGATCTGACCACCACTTACACTCTTAAACATCTTCACCACGGTGCTGTCCAAACGATCGGACTGTTTCTTCATATCGTCCAACATCAACTTGTCCTGTAGAATGTCCTTGAACACCTTCCTGTATTGGTTGTGCTGTGCAAGGAGAACATGAAAGTTTACAAGTGGATTCTCCCTACTCAGGATGTCTTCAGAAGTGACTGGTGTTGCTTGTGTCCTGATTACGGAGGTCTAAATAAACAGAAATGACCAAAGGGAAAGTTCATTTTCGTCACTTGAGGAACCTGAGTTGTGATCCTTGAGAAAATGGAGAAAGCTACGAAGCTGCAAATTGCAGCGATTATTCTGTACAGCACAACAAATAATCCCTGCAATTTCCAAGTGCATAGATGAACAGCCCATTTGCAGTGTTCTCCACGGGTTCTGGTCTAAGAGGGGCGGAGGTGCTCTGAGATGCGTTTTCTGAGCTTCTGAGATGCAAAATTGAGTGCTCTAAATCATAGATAAGGGCGTATTTTTGGCTTTTCGAATTTTTTAAGAGGGGCGGATTTTGCCGTTGGTATTTTTAAGAGGGGCGGGCCTCACGGTATTGAATTTTATGGTATTTTCAAAGTGTTAGGAGAGCGCAGGTAGAGGTCTCATAGCCTTGTGAAGGTCCCCAAAATGCTTGCATGATACGTACTTCAAAATATCAATTCTTAGTTTTCAGCACAGCATCGAAAAAACAGCAGGCAGAGGTCTAATGTATCCACATAGAGCATAGTACATTTTACACTAGGCCTACACTAACGTCGGAGGACGAAGCACTTTCTGAATGCAATACAGTGCGGCTTTAAGGACACCAAAGTTCAGTCCCAAATTGATCATGTCTATTCATTTTAACCTCTGTAATCAGGACACCGCTCAACTAAGGACAGCATTTGTCAGTCCCAGAGGTGTCCTTAAAGGTGCTCTAGTTCGAATTGTAAACACTACAGTTTGTTTATTTACATGGTTGATTATAATAGTTATTTTTCCTTGGACAGGTGGCAGCACCGTGTATACCAAAACATTAATGTTATCTATTTGTATCTATCTTGATAAATATTCTTGTAACTGAAATATATTTATGATTTTACACTCAAACATTGTCAAAAACAAACAAAAAGTTGTGAAAGGCGAGATTTAATTCGATTTTATCTGATTTGTTAGTACCAGAAGTTGACAATAGGTGGCACACCGTAATGTTTACAATTCGAACTAGAGCACCTTTAATAGAGAGATTCCACTGATATTACCGAAATTGGTTAAAAACCAACCAGAGATAACATCTTGATAAAAGTACATTAAAGGGGCTCTAGAGGCAGCTTGCTATTAGGCTACTAACAGTACGTCCACTATGCAACATGTGGCGGAAGTACCGGTATTACGGGTAACCATGAACTGTGAATCAAATGTTGACATTGATGAAATAATACTTCCAAATTGATCCTCCTGTCACCAATTCTGTGTTAGTAATCATATCAATATGCTCTAAAAAGCTGCCTCTAGAGGCCCTTTAACTACATTAGTTAATCAAACAGTGACATGTGCAATGACTGCAGCATAAAATACATGTTCAACTCGACAATACACACTACGGAACGGAATCACATCGTGCTGGATCATAAGGTACGGTAAACCAAAGTAAGTTACCCATTATTATTTGTANAGCGTACAAAGACATACGCAAAATGGGCCACACATTTTGAACCCACCCCCACCCCCCCTCCTTGCGTACGTAATAAAAGGATGACCCCTTATCAGGGCTCATCAATTAGAAATAGGCCGTATTTACACTGCCAAAAATCAAGTGAATTCGGACCGGACCGAGTACGGTATGGCAAAAAAGTGGCAGTGTAAACCTGCCAAGCGTACCTGGTCCGGACCACAAGTGAACCATACCGTGACCCACAGACGGAGGTGGCCTCAGTCCGGACCGAGTACGGTACCCCTACCAAATGTGCAGTGTAAACCTGACGCATGGCAAACTGAACCGAGTCCAATTACAGTCGAACCTCTATTAAGGACACCTTCGGGACTGACAAATGCTGTCCTTAATTGAGAGGTGTCCTGATTATAGAGGTTGAAATGAATAGAAATGACCAGTTTGGGACTGAACATTGGTGTTCTGATTAGAGAGGTGTCCTCCTGGCAGAGGGGTCCGTTAAGGGAGGTTCCACTGTACCTGGGACGGTACTGCCTGAGCATATGTGAAGTTCGTCCTTGCGTCACTTGCAGGAAAACTTAGCATGGTTCCGTGCAAGTTTCTTACCTCCACGAAATGGAGAGTGATGCTTCAGGGACATTGCACGGTGACTCATCGCTGCAGTCTAAACGGTACAAATGAAGTGGACCTGGTCCGGTCCGAGTACGGTTCACTTCAACTGGACCAAAATGTGTGGCAGTGTACATGCGGCTATAGAATTATTTCACCACCTTTCCAGAAATCATGGATCCGTCCCTGGGTAGCACCTACTGTGAAGGTTCTCAGTTCCGTAAAATTATGTCATGTTTTGAACTACTGTAAACCGTGAAATTTTCGCGGCGCTAAATGTTCGCGATTTTTGGGGTCTACGAATTCGCGAAGAATAATTTTTCGCGATTGGAACCCTTCAGCTTCATAAAACCTCAAGAACCAATGATTTTCGCGCAATTTATGTTCGCGTTTTGCCCCTCAAGCGCGAAAATCGCGAAAATAAAACGCACGCGAAAATTTCACGGTTTACAGTATTCATCGTTTCCATGACGTAGGCCCAGGCCTACATCGTTCTGTTGCGT
>NMRB01006477.1:0-11262 GCA_002633025.1 Notospermus geniculatus
ATATTTATACTCTTCATAAAAACACCAGTTCATAACGATCGAAAACCTTTAAATTGTCCGTTTCTACGTATGACTGAATCTATTAAAATATAATAACAATATAGATAAACTTTTCACTTCGTAGCCGCATCCTCCGTCACGTTCTGTCCCATCTATTTCATCACGTCACGTTTCTGTCCTCTCTACTCCATTACATCTCGACAACGGTTCTCGCTGCTTTTACGTCATCTGCTAACGATTCCGGTGGTACCTGCATCCCTGCCTTTCTCCATTGCTTCAACTCTTTGGTTCTTGCTCTTATCGCTTTCGTCAACTCCACTATGGCATCCCTGCATTCTACGAACCTCTTTTCAGCGTTTTCAATTTTCTCCACTCCTAAAATTATGGTTTCGTTCAGAATTCCTTGTTGCTTGATGGACCTTACCACAGAGTTATTTAATTCACACATGATTCTATTTGTGTTTCGATTTGTGCAGTCCGAAGCATACGATACTTTCACCTCTTCGCTCGGCTCATTCTCAATTTCGACCTTGACTTTCCTCTTCTTCGCAGTCGGATCTTTTGTTTCATTCCCATTAGCAACTTTTTCTTCTTCCCCCAAGTACACCGGCACATCATCGGGCAGATCTTCTGTTTCATTTTCCTTCGTCACCGTAAGTGGCTCGACTTGAGGAGCAGAGAGACCAGGGGAGACAGTTTCCTGTGGCCCGTCCGCTTCCTCAATCAAATCCTTCTCCCATTCGGGGCTCCAGTCCATATGGCTTCCTGCCATCTTATTTCGCAGTTCCACATTCCCCAACTTATGGACGCGGCGGAGGTGCCTCTCGGCGAGATCCCTGGTCTTCAGTTTGGCGATACCGCCGGGACACATCAAACAAAGGTAGGGTACCTCATTATCGTCTAAATGGTTTCGTACGATATGGTTGACAACATCAGCCCTCATCGGGAACACCCTCAGGCAGGTTTTACATCTATACATCTAAAACGAGAAATAATTAAGAGGGGGGAGGGAGAAATGGGACTTTCTATTTTGCATTTTTCAATGCTTTCTTCGCCCAGGGGAGCGTTTTGTTTCCCATATATCTTTTTAATCTGTTGTGATGTAGGACCTTCTGTTTTCCCTCCGCATTAAGTTGAACTCTAAAGTCTAGATCATTAAGCTTTTGAACTATTAAATAGGGGCCTTCATATGCACATCTGAGTTTGGGAGTTATGTGAGCCTGTTTGAGGTCAGATAACACCCAGACCAGATCGCCTTTCTCATATTTGGTCAATGACAATTTTGCATCATAGATTTGACTTTGTCTCTCCGCGGTTGTTTTCAAGTGTTCGCGAGCGACGTCATGGGCTTTCTCGAGACAGTCTCTAAGATGAGTAACATATTCTCCATAACTCGTAATCTCATCTGACGGCAGTTTACCGGTCCCGAACATGACCTCAGCGGGCAGTCGTACCTCCCTGCCTAACATAAGCAGGTTCGGAGAATATTTATACTCTTCATAAAAACACCAGTTCATAACGATCGAAAACCTTTAAATTGTCCGTTTCTACGTATGACTGAATCTATTAAAATATACAATAACAATATAGATAAACTTTTCACTTCGTAGCCGCATCCTCCGTCACGTTCTGTCCCATCTATTTCATCACATCACGTTTCTGTCCTCTCTACTCCATTACATCTCGACAACGGTTCTCGCTGCTTTTACGTCATCTACTAACGATTCCGGTGGTGCCTGCATCCCTGCCTTCCTCCATTGCTTCAACTCTTTGGTTCTTGCTCTTATCGCTTTCGTCAACTCCACTATGGCATCCCTGCATTCTACGAACCTCTTTTCAGCATTTTCAATTTTCTCCACTCCTAAAATTATGGTTTCGTTCAGAATTCCTTGTTGCTTGATGGACCTTACCACAGAGTTATTTAATTCACACATGATTCTATTTGTGTTTCGATTTGTGCACTCCGAAGCATACGATACTTTCACCTCTTCGCTCGGCTCATTCTCAATTTCGACTTTGACTTTCCTCTTCTTCGCAGTTGGTTCTTTTGTTTCATTCCCATTAGCAACTTTTTCTTCTTCCCCCAAGTACACCGGCACATCATCGGGCAGATCTTCTGTTTCATTTTCCTTCGTCACCGTAAGTGGCTCGACTTGAGGAGCAGAGAGACCAGGGGAGACAGTTTCCTGTGGCCCGTCCGCCTCCTCAATCAAATCCTTCTCCCATTCGGGGCTCCAGTCCATATGGCTTCCTGCCATCTTATTTCGCAGTTCCACATTCCCCAACTTATGGACGCGGCGGAGGTGCCTCTCGGCGAGGTCCCTGGTCTTCAGTTTGGCGATACCGCCGGGACACATCAAACAAAGGTAGGGTACCTCATTATCGTCTAAATGGTTTCGATATGGTTGACAACATCAGCCCTCATCGGGAACACCCTCAGGCAGGTTTTGCATCTATACATCTAAAATGAGAAATAATTAAGAGGGGGGAGGGAGAAATGGGACTTTCTATTTTGCATTTTTCAATGCTTTCTTCGCCCAGGGGAGCGTTTTGTTTCCCACATATCTTTTTAATCTGTTGTGATGTAGGACCTTCTGTTTTCCCTCCGCATTAAGTTGAACTCTAAAGTCTAGATCATTAAGCTTTTGAACTATTAAATAGGGGCCTTCATATGCGCATCTGAGTTTGGGAGTTATGTGAGCCTGTTTGAGGTCAGACAACACCCAGACCAGATCGCCTTTCTCATATTTGGTCAATGACAATTTTGCATCATAGATTTGACTTTGTCTCTCCGCGGTTGTTTTCAAGTGTTCGCGAGCGACGTCATGGGCTTTCTCGAGACAATCTCTAAGGTGAGTAACATATTCTCCATAGCTCGTAATCTCATCTGACGGCAGTTTACCGGTCCCGAACATGACCTCAGCGGGCAGTCGTACCTCCCTGCCTAACATAAGCAGGTTCGGTGTCATGCCCGTTGATTCATGCGGGGTGGCACGGTAAGCTGCGGCTAAACAGCCGAGGTTAAGGTCCCAATCCGTTTGTTTGCCGCGGAGATAGGCCTTGATCATCCTAATGAGTGTGTGATTAAATCTCTCCGTCTGACCGTTACAAATAGGATGTCCTGGGGATGTTCTCGTTTTCCTAATTTCGAGTAGCTTGCATAATTCTGCGAAGATATTGCTCTCGTAGTTGCGACCCTGATCACTGTGAAGATCCAAGGGGCATCCTAGTCGAGCAATAACTTCGTTCAGAATTACATTTGCGCATGTCTCCGCAGTCTGATTTGGTACAGCGAAAACTTCTACCCACTTTGTGAAGTGGTCACTAACTACTAAAATGTATCGGTTTCCCCTTTCTGTTTCAGGCAATGGCCCTAGAATATCAGTCGACAAACGATCCAGAGGGGCACCGACAGGCATTGAGCCGAGAGGAGCTCGAGGTTTCTTGCTAGGAGGTTTAATTCTGGAACATACGTCACATTTCATGATCCAAGAATTAACGTCTTCGCTCAACCCGAACCAATAGAAACTCCTCAGCAGTTTCTTGCATGTTTTCTTCCTGCCAAGGTGTCCCGAGAGGATGACGTCATGACTCTGGTGGAGGACTTCTGTCTTCATCGCCCGTGGAACGATCAGTTGGAGATACGGTTCAGGATTGTCTTTCTTCCAGAATTTACGGAATAACACCCCACTTTGGATACACAAGGCTGTACAGAGGTTCCAGTAGTGCCTAGTGGCAGGACTGGCTGAACAGACCACGTTTCCAAACGGGCGTTTTCCGTCTTCCATCCATTTCAATACTGGGGAAATATCAGGGTCTCTCTTCTGTAAATTTCGCAATTTGTTAAAATCATAGGACATTGCCCAGGTAGAGGGGGAATCTGATGTCCCCTGTCTAGTGGACATACGCCTGGTCGCAGTCTGCGGCTCATACCATGAACTTTGCATCTCAATGGCTCTCTTCTCACATTTTTTACAGGGACCACAGCTGAGCTTGTTCTCTACATCAGGCCATTGGCAATCACGAGGATTCGGACATCGGCTAAGGGTGTCCGCATTCTGGTGTTTGCTACCTTTCCTATACTCGATAGAAAAATCGTACTGAGATAAGACCTCTATCCACCTGGCAATAAGTGCTTTTGGCTCTTTCATACTAAACAACCATCGAAGGGCCTGATGGTCGGTCCTGACGAGAAAATGTCGCCCAAGCAAGTAATGTTTGTAATATTCTACAAAGTGTTTGATTGCTAAGAGTTCTTTATGAGTTGTACAATAATTTCGTTCTGCTTTGTTCATTGTTCGGCTTCCGTAGGCGATCACCTTCTCTACCCCGTCTTGTTCCTGCGACAGGACCGCACCGATGGTCGTGTCACTCGCGTCAGTGTCGAGAATGAATTGACCAGTGGCCTTCGGATACGACATAACCGGAGGACTGGTCAAGACAGTCTTCAACTTCTCAAAAGCTTGCGCGCATTCGTCAGACCAATGAAAGGGAACGCCTTTCCTTGTCAGTGAGACGAGGGGTTGTACAATCTCAGAGTAATTTCTAATGAATCTACGGTAATAGCTTCCCAAGGCAATTAAACCTCGCACATCTGTCACATTTTTCGGTAGAGGCCAATTTGCCAACTTCGACACGTTCTCGGGGTTGGGTAACAAACCATCTGCATTGACTATATGACCAAGAAAATTGACTTCGCTCTTGAATAGACAACATTTCCGGGGCTTCAACTTGAGGCCAGAGATTCTGATCCTCTGAAAAACTTCACGCAATCGCACTAAGTGCGTATCAAAATCCGGAGAGTGAACTATAATGTCGTCAAGATATATCACACAAATGGTCCACTGGAGACCGTTCAAGACACATTCAATAAGTCGTTGGAATGTCGCCGGGGCATTCGTCAACCCAAATGGCATGACCGTGTATTCAAATAACCCATACTTAGAACAGAAAGCGGTCTTCGGTATGTCAGATTCTCGAACGGGCACCTGATTGTATGCACTAGTAATGTCAATCGTCGTGAATATCTTCGAGCCAGCCAAGGAATCAAAACAACTCTGCGTGAGCGGGAGCGGGAATGAGTCCTTGGTCGTGACTGAATTAACATATCGGTAATCTACACATGTCCGAACAGAGCCATCCTTCTTTCTCACAAGAACCAGGGGACTGGCCCATGGTGATGTGGAAGGTCTGACTGTGCCCTGACTGATCATTTTTTCGATACAGGCTTTTTCTTCACCTTCAAACGCCAGGGGGGTTCTACGTGGAGGCTGTTTTTTGGGTCTAGCATCTCCGGTGTCAATTCTGTGTTCAACTAATGTGGTTCGTCCTAAGTCGTCGTCATTTTTTGAAAATATGTCCTGATATTCATGCAACAATCGAGCTATTTTAGCCCTTTCCTTGCGATCTCTACCTTTAACAGCGTCTTCAAATAGGCCTACCATATGTGGAGGAACTTCTCTAAGTTCACGGACCGCGCAAGATGACTTCTTCGCGACGCGCGCCCTGGCGGTCTTTGACGACTGAAGGGGTTTTTCCTGAACTGCTAATCGCCTAGCATATTCGAAATTATCCCGTAATTCGGGATTTTCCTCGCGAACCACCGTGCGTAACGTCTCTTTAACTTCCTCAGCTAATCCTACAGTCATATCTTGTTTGATTGACTTTTCTTCAAGAAATGGGTTTATAATTCTCACTTTAACTGTTACGTTGTTTGTACTGTCTATCAAACACTTGGCGGTCACCAGTCCCGTCCTTTCTGAGAAGGAGGGACAGGTTTCCACCAGAAGACAAGAACTAGATTTCGTATCATCACTCTGCTCGACAAACGCATCTATGACAACCTCACTCATTCCAGGGACAATAAAGTGGTCCGCAGAGAACAGCCTTCGTGTCCCGTGCGGAAGACCAACTTGCACAACTGGAATAGTGACGCCACCAAGTATGAGTTTGTCTTCACTCAAAAGAAGGTCGGCAGGTCCGGTCGGGCTTTGTTGTAAAATATCTGCTCCTAATAATATTTCATCTTCAATTTCTGCAATAAGCAACGACTTCTCTAACCTCAGTGGTCCTAATTCAAGTTCTAGTACTGCCTCCCCATAGTTGGGAATTTCACGACCATCTGCGTTAGTCATCAGTATGTTTGACGGTTTCTGCTCAAGTTTCAAACGTTCTTCTGGAGGTATTTGCTCAAAGACTCGATTGGACAAAATTGTTCTAGTGGCTCCGGTGTCAACAGTGTAGGTTACCTCTACGCCTTGTACTGTACCTTTAACATAAACTCCATTATATTTGGGCTTCTGACGTCTAACTATCAACACATCTTTTTCGGGATCTACACTTTCTACTGGAACTTCGTCGTGATCTTCTGACGTAACAACCGTATCTGTGGAGTCAGGGAGCCCGGTGGCCACACCGTCCGGGTAATCCCCGATCACCACACTATCCGTCTTCAAACTAAAAAGATTTGAGTCCTTGGCGTCAGGTGACTCGATCTGCACCACTTTTCCCAAGGTACTCTCCCGCACAGGGTCTCTAACACTTTCCCTACTTGGCGGGTCTTCACTACTATCACAATCACTAGTACAACTATGAAAATCACCAGTTTTAATCCCGGTCTCGTCCGGCGTCAGAGTGTGTGGCTTCTCAAAAATGTCGCAATCGTTTGTTCTACTCATATTTTGTTCTACCTTATCGGAATTTCCCGTATTGGGCCTATCTTCAAACACCTCTAACTGATTTCTAGTGTCTGTAAAAATCCCGACCGTTCCCCGACCCCCAGGCACGGTCCCTAATGGTTTAAAGCTGAAGGAACTCCAACACCACTTCTGAACTCAGGAGCGGTGACATTGAAATTGTCCGACCTCAAGCCAGCACCGGTGCTCATGGGTGGAATGCCTACACCGTTACTCATTAAGTTAGGAACCTGAACATTCCCTACACCTAGGCCTACTTGATTAATGGGCACAGTGTTACCCTGTGGAGATTGAGAGGGCAGGCTAGCCAGCATTTGGTGAAATTGCCCACAAAATTTGGCTACATGCCCCATCAATCCACAGGTAAAACACGGCCCGACTACCCGTTGACCTTGGAATCCTCCGTTGTTGCCGTTACCAAACCGCTTGGACTGTCGGTAATTCTGGTTCTTATTGAATCCGTTGTTGAAGTTACCATTTTTTCTGCCGTTATTTTGTTTCCCTTTCTGGGAGTCCTGTTGCGGGTGCTGCAATTGAGGACCAGCTGAACCCGTCGCCGACTGTTTTGCATTATTCTGGACGATTTCACTTACAAGGTCTAGTTGAGCCGAAAAATGTTCCATGGCGGACTCCATTTTGGAGACGAAATCATCCGGAGATTTCGTGTCCGAAGTTCCTGACTTACTCGGACCTTTACTCAGACCCGAACCCTGGTTTGCACCCGATTTAATCTTATGTTTGGGCGGAGTGGAATTACCGTGGTTACGGGCAGCTCTGATCGCTGATTCATCATCTTTCTCTTCCTCATCGTCCGAATCATCAGACTCTGAATCGGACTCATCGGGTCTCACCATTCGTGTTTGTCTCGCGGTTCTCCGTGAACGTTTGTTGTCCCCTTCTTGAGACGCACTGCAGCGGCGTGTCTCCATGAAATTAACGACATCCGCCACTGCAGCATCGATATCAATGGGAGACTTAACAAACTCCACTTGAACTTTGGCTTCGTCGTCCAGGAGGCCATCGAAAAATCGGCGGAGGAGATCCTCCCGGCGAGTTTTGATGTCCCTCCCAGAGTGGGCCTTATCATATAACTGCTTGAGCTCGGCCGCATAATTCTCTGTCGATTCGCCCGCCTTCTGATTTCGGTTAGCGAACAGCACTCTGTAAGTCTTTGACGACTCCACCTTCTTAAATCTGTGACCCAGTTCCTTTATGAGTAAATTGAAATTTCCCCTCACCTCAGAGGAAAGTTGGCCAAATACAAACTCACCAGCTTTTCCTGTGAGCTTGGGGAGGATTTCATCTACCCTTTCATTGTCCGTCCATCTCATCCTAGTAGCAACATCGTTGAACCGATTGTACCATACCTCCCATTGCTCAGTACCGGAAAAACATGGGAGTTTGGGACGTCGGTACCGATGTGATGCTTTGCTCAGAGAAGATGTTCGTCCACTCGCCCAAATTGACTTTACAGAATCGCGATCCGAAATAGAGCCATCAGCGTCGGAGTCCTCGACGTCTGATGGAGACGACAAGACAGGAGGAGCCTGATGCCGTGTCACATCCGGCGTCTTAGCGTCCGGGGCTAATGCTGTATCTCGTTCACGATTCACCCTAGCCTGTTCACGTAGGCCTACTGTTTTGGAGATAGAATCTAGTTTTGTCTCGAGTTTCGATAGTTTCGATTGTATTTGTTGTGACTCACGAACCGTCACCTGTGACGTCTGTTTCGTCACACTGTCGCAACTCTCACTGGTAACTTTCACAATCTTAGCCATTTCCGTCTTCATATCTTCGTGCAATTCTGCTTGATGGTTTAACACATCAACCTTATTTTGTTTCTGAGACGCCCTATCCATTTCTCTATCCTGTCTCGTTTCCTCCATCATTTCAATAACTGAGTCCGTTTTCTTTAACTGCGCTTCCAACAACCCGCCAAAATACTGGGCCTGTGCCTCACTTTGCTTGTTGTGGACTTCCATCAACGTGTCAAACTTTTTGTTGTGGTCCGCCATAGCGGCGTGAATTACACACAAAATTTCTTTTAGGCCTACATCTACGGAAGGGCTTCCTTCGTCACCACTAGGCTTACTGTCCTTACGGATAGACGGCATCGCCAGTGGAACATCCATACCGTTACCACCTACGGGGCCTACATCACACTGACGCACTTCGGCAATATTAGGCCTAGTTTCTTCTACGGCATCATCGCCTGTAGGTTGATCTACAACTTCGCTATCTTCGACTTCATTCAAGGATCTAACACTGATGCTATCAGAATGCTCTAGACCTAGGCCTACTGTTCCAATCTCAAACTCTTTCTCATTGGCATCTAGGCCTAATCCACCCGTTTTTCTCACATCAGAATTCCGACCGTCTCCAGCCATCATGACGTCGCTTCCAGCCTCTACTAAAACGGTTTCACCTTCAAACTGACCAACTGCGTACTTTGCCTTCTTATTCTTTTTACCCCCTGCCATACTAGATTTTTTTACCACACAGATATTGCTAAGACGTTTAGGGTTCGTATCGCAAGATGTCTATTGAAGAGATTCACCTTTTGGACGTTTCCAAATAAATGATTTCCTCAGATAAACATCCCACCGCTGTCACCAGAAAAATGTCACGCTATTTTGACTCATATGCCTATGGCAGGAAGAATAGAAAGAACAAGGAGTCTGAACAACTCAAAAGTATAATTCAAATCTTTTATTTCACACGCTCGATTGGCGCATGAGGCATCATGAAATCATAAATATACAGCATATTGGTAAGTATGGTAAGGAATCAGATCACTTAGTAGGTTTGTAATGCATGTGTAAGGGGTCTTCCAATCCAGAGCCGTGGCGCGTGCAGACGGGCGAATAGTGTGCAGCGGAGCCGTGGAGTGGGTAAAAATTTAACAACAAAAATTGGTAAAACAATTCCGGCAATTACGGTTCTACCTTAATAAGGAAGTTGGTCTTCAAACAAGATCAGAATTCACAAGACTTGGCGAGCGTTCAGTTCAACGGTGAAATTCTTCACGACGAAGAGCGAAAATCATGACAGGCGGAGATCACTGCCTCTGGGATGTTGCGCCAAGAATGATGTGCGACTCAGCTTTTATACCCCCGAGGATCAAAGTAGTCCGGGTTCCTGGAGATGAAATACTACACGGCCCACAATATTATCAAATTGTACACTCTAGACCTGAAGATTAGATTCTAAAACTTCCTAATAAGGTTCGACATTCATTAACATAATTTATGCGCCAAATACAACCACTAGCGAATAACGCCCTTAAGATTGACGTCATGGTATCGATCTAGATTTTGAATGAACCGCGCAGACGGACATCCAAGTGGCGCAAAACGGAAAATGATGACGTCACGACCACAACAGAACAGCGATTGGCAACATGCCAACGCCATGAATGCGGAAACATGCCAATTCGCAACCGTGGGCCGAGGCCTACAAAAACAACGCCATTTAGGCTAAAGATAAATCATGACAATCATGAATATGACGACAAATGAAGAATTCTCCGTGTGAGGAATTGACGAAGTTGCATTCGCAGCTTGAAACAACAATAAATAGACAGGATCAGTAAGTTAATCGCTAGGCCCACACCGGTACACACACATGCATGCATTGTAGTTACCAAATGTACACGACATATGTACAGAGAGTATGCACTGAATTGCGGTGCATCCTCAAGTCATCACACTTGGTTATTTTTCCAGGTTCTGAGGTCACTGCTTGCCTTAATGCTTGTACCACGAATACTCCTAAGAAGAGGCGCTCCAGTAACTCGGATGTTTACATAAATTATCTACAGGACAAGCTAGAGTTTGACAGACAACGTTTTGACTTGGAGAGGCAAGAAAGGGAGGCTAGGCTGGAACAAGATCGAGAAATGATGAGGATGATGTTGTCGTTGATTCAAAAGAAGGACTGAACTGTATTTTTCATTCTTTCCATCTTGAAGGGTGCCGTGTTGAGCAGCAGTAAGATAATGATGAAGAAATTCGGTAACATCTTTTTCATGATTATCTGTGTGTATTCTTGAGACTAGCTTTTGACGCTTACTAAGACTTCGTCAGGTCACTCATGACCTGACGAAGACCTAGTAAGGGTCGAAACCTAGTCTCAAGAATACGCAGTTGATCATGAAAAAGTTGTTGTGAGTTCTTCATCATTCCTTCCATATAATTTTTCAAGTGTCAGTCCGATGTTTCAAACTTGTGTCTATAATGAGACTACTGTGTTCTGTCTGCAACTGCTTTGTAAATGTATGAATAGGTCAAGTTCATTTGAAAATTTTCATCTGAACATTTTTTTATTAAGTTTTTAAAATTCTAAGTGAACATGTTAAATTCAGTAATACATTAAACTCATATTTGTTGGCACATTTTCGTGATGAAGTCTCTGTCCTTTAGCTATCCATGTTGGTTGACAGAAAGTTGTCACTCTAGTTCTTTAGTGCACAGTAAACTGGCACCAGTCACAAACGTCCTGTTCCAGAAATCTAGGCTAAATAGTTCTCCAGAGTTGGAGGATCTAGTCCAAAGTACCTGCTGGTCTG
>NMRB01006483.1:0-11225 GCA_002633025.1 Notospermus geniculatus
GGGGGGATGAAAGTATACGACTGGGTAGCAAAGCTGTGGCCCCTTGGTCACAAGTGGTGTTGAATATAATGGGTGATCCAACAAGTTTACGATCAGTTTGCGATTAGTTCACGACGGCACTGGGGAACGAATCGCAAACTCATCGTGAGAAAAATGGCAGCACGTTGAAGATGGTTGAAACTGATCCACCCAAAAATACGTCTCCGATGGAATCCGCCCCATTTCAGCATCATCGGTAGTTTATGAGGTCTGATGGCGATCTAGCGTCGTGACGTCATTCTGGACGTGGATTGGCCAAACTGCCTGCAGCAGAGCCAACTTTACGAAGAGTTTGCAACCAAATCAAACATGTTTGATCTCGTCACAATCTATAGATCCATGCGTTTGATTGGGACCCATGTTTACGAGAATTTGACCAGGCATGCCCTTTTTAACTTATTACGGTCGCCAGGTCTTTGGTGATTCCCACTAATTTAACACACCATCGGAAAGCTTAGAACCTTGGGATCATGATGGTCACAATTACTTGGGAATCTATAACTGCTTAACGGAATACTCGCTTTGGAAACCTAAAAGTTTGACTTGAAACGTTTGCAAAACCCACTTGGGACGTCAATGGCGTCGTCGATGTACAGGAGAAAGCATGGGCGCTGGCCTCGCCAACACTGACGTGACGCTGCGCCTTGACTGCGTTTGGCCTGAGACGTTGTTCCCAATCAACTGCAACGATCTATAGTTGCCAATAGAAATCAGTTGTCAACGAGTCGCAAATTACAGTTCATTCCACATCCCCATGGCGCGAGGTTTATGGCTGATATCTCCACAACGGCTGGGTCAAATTTGACATAGGCCTACCATACATCAATTGACTTGTCTTTCTTGTCGGTATCTTTCTGCTATCTTCACTTTTCGCGTAAGGCCTGCATAACGGATCCCTTTCTCAAAACCCATTTCATTTCGCCACAGTGTTCAGCGCAGCTACACGTGTGCGATGCATTGTGTCATTTCAAAATGGCCGCCATTTCGGCCGTTAACACAAACAGTGATCTGTGAAAGAAATTTTTCTGTCACGTTTATAGGGAAAATGACAGTGATGATGGCTGTAGCAGCAAAAAAGACAAATCGATTGATGTATGGTTGTATGTCATTGACCCAGCAGTTGTGGAGGAGCCTGATAGCCTAGTGGTTATCACGTCCGCTTAGCAAGCGGCAGGTCACGGGTTCGAATCCAGCCCGGGCCATATGGGATTTCATTCCCGGCTCTTCACGTCCGTCGCATGGGACAGTAAGCCGTGGTGCCTTGTACCTTGTGTCTTTGCAAGGGCAAGTAGAACACCCCATCCAAGTGAGGAACATGAGTAGCTTGTGATGGCCTCCTCCGTACTCACCAGGGCCAATAATGCTATAGCATCGGCCCTGACGGAAAAATGAAATACAACTAGAAATTGACTTTCGAGTCAATTTGAAGACCGCCCTTGAAAATTCACTGACGAATTTTGTAAATATGTTAGGGTGATGTAGAAACTGATGACATTGGGACTGAACATGCGTAGGCTTACATTTATGATGTAGATGTCCACGGCTTTACAGTGCGATTGCGTGTTTCGCGGCAGCCAAGCAGGGGGTTATTGTTTTCAAAGTAAGGGTGGGGACACACCTAACGCGATTCGCATGCGATTGGGCGACGCATGCGTCAAAACCTTTGTTTGCGTGCAGTGCGACGGAAAATAACAAAGGCGTTGCCGCATGCGTCGACGAATCGCGTAAAGGGCACCGCACACTAGCGATTTTTTCGAGCGATTTTGTAGGCGATCGGCCGTGCGACCACAGAAGCGACTGAACATTTTTCATTTCTTTTAGTTTTTGTTGACTTGTTTGCGACAAATGCTTCTTTGGAAGATCAGTGATGTCGTGGATGACACCATTGATCGACCGCAAAGGTAATTACGGCAGGCGACGTAGTAGTCGCATCGGTAGTCGCCCCAATTTTAGTCGCCAGTGTGCGGAGCCCTTTAGGTGTGTCCCGACCATTAGGCCTACTAAATTTCACAATTGGTAAACTTGTCGGTCATGACCATTTAAATGTTATTGATTTAAGACGAATGTGCGTGTCATTTTTCGCGAAATACGGTAGGCCTGCCTCATGGCACCGGACCAAATTCATTTCAGAGGACCTGAAACGTGGTGTGCGTGGCGCCACAGTTTGATCCGAGATGAGATGACGTCAGCGAAAACCCAGCTGCGGCGAGTGACGCTGCAGCGTCATGCTCGACGTCGTGGTGACGCTGCGTTCTTAGGCCCGACGTCATGGGTTGTTGACGTCACGGGCAAAGGGCAAATGCGTTAGCACAACAGACTTCATCTAATTAAACAGTTCATTGTTGGCGGATGACCCCCAAAATCAATAGGTTTCCGCGTAACATGCATATGCACAACTCCTGAAAGTTTCATCGCGATACGTGGCGTATTTTTTGAGTTATCCTGCCGAAACCACAGATTGGAGCGAGAGAGAGAGAGAGAGAGAGAGAGANATGCACAACTCCTGAAAGTTTCATCGCGATACGTGGCATATTTTTTGAGTTATCCTGCCGAAACCACAGATTGGAGCGAGAGAGAGAGAGAGAGAGAGAGAGATCGATCGATCGATCGAGAGAAATCCAGTGAAACCAATGAAGACCGCCACCTTCTGAGGTGGTGGCGGTCTTAAATAGTTGTGGACATATCGGCCATAAACCTCGTGCCACTGGGATGTGGAATAAACAGTAGTCATGAATGAATCGTGAATGCAAATTGCAGCTGATCCACGACTATGATTTTACATCGTGAACTCGCCGCAAACCCGACGTGAACTAATCGCAGACTGATCGTAAACGTGTCATAACTTGCACTCACTGTATCAGGTTGTGTAGTTTTCCTTAGAGAATTTACGTCACTTCTAAAGGGCGGCGCACACGTGCGACTAAAATGGGGCGACTACCGATGCAATGCCGACTACTACGTCGCCGGCGATAATTACCTTTGAGGTTGATCAGTGATGTCATCCACGGCATCACTGATCTTCCAAGGAAGCATTTGTCGCAATTACGAGTCAACAAAAACTAAAAAAACTGAAAATATGTTCAGTCGCTGCTGTGGTCGCAAGGCCGGTTGCCCAGAAAATCGCTCGAAAAAATCGCCAGTGTGCGCCACCCTTAATGACTAACTTTGCAATAAATTCCTTCAAAATTTTAGGTTGTTTGGTTTCCCGTCTCATTATACGGACATCGGATATCTGGGTCCAGGGAAGCGTCAGAAGCTGATTGGAAAGTCTTGGAGCATCGGCGTCATCCGCCATCTCTTTACACCGCTGAAACAGTTTTTCATCCTCAAACCAGATGGCGCTACCAGTGACGGAGAAATACTTGACACGAGCCTGTAATGTTGTTGGAAAACCTGTGATCTGCTGAAGATATAGTACCGGTACCCAGAAAACCTGTGATCTGCTGAAGATATAGTACCGGTACCCAGAAAACCTGTGATCTGCTGAAGATATAGTACCGGTACCCAGAAAACCTGTGATCTGCTGAAGATATAGTACCGGTACCCAGAAAACCTGTGATCTGCTGAAGATATAGTACCAGTACCCAGAAAAAAACCAATAGATACCGGTACCGGAGTTCTTCTGAACTGATGTTTTTGTAATTTTCTTTGAAGAAACCAAGTGAAGAGGTTGGTTCAACCTCAATATTAGAGAGGTTGCGCAGTTCCGACTCCGGCTTCAGCTACCAGAGTGAATTGCAGTCCGCTGTAGACATCCTTAATAAAAACGAGTTGATAGACGTTTGCAAATCGTAAAATGCTATAACTTTGTGGCAGAATAATTTTGACTCGTAATCGGAAGGGCACGCAAGTCGCAAATATTATAGTGTCGTGTTTCAAATCATAACGACTAGGATTACGACTTCAATATTCATTATTTATCCGCACTTCCGATTTATAAGGCCAAATCTTTCTGCCTTCAATTTGTGGTGTTTGACGAATTGAAAACTTCTGTCAAATCGTTTGTATCAAGGATGTCCACAGCGGACTGCAATTCATTCTCCTAGCTGAAGTCGGAGTCGGAGTCAGAAAGCTGCGCATCCTCTCTATTGATAATCTGCTTTGAAGTTACTTGCTCACTTGCCATTCCAGATTCTGTGTTAACCTACAGACCATTCTCAAATTCAAGATCTGCACACTCCGCCGAAATCTCAACCGTAACCTCATCTGAAACCGGCTGACGTGACGCCATTCATGATTCAGCAATGGTCGAGTCTGACGCAACGTCTTCGACGTCACTGTCGTGGGGATGGACCTGCGTCATGTCATTCAGTTTCAGACCGAGGTTGTGGTTGAGATTTCGACAGAAGTGCGCAGATCTTTCTCATTGACGTCAATTTGAGAACGGTCTATAGCTTACCACCTATAGTTTATATTTTAATAGCTGTTGATGTTCAGTTTATAGCTGTTGGGTAGACCACTCGGTAACGGTATTATATAAAGTACCAGTGCACATACTGCTATACTTAGCAACTTGTTAAGTTTATAATATTTTAGACGTATGATCTATCTCCTTCATTCCAGTAAGTCTGACACAGCGTAATGGTGGACCATTGGAATGCGGAAGTGAGGAAATGGAGCACTTTTTGACTTCAAAATTTTATTTCCTTGTCGCCCATATAATGAAACCATAGTGTAAATAGGCAATGTTTATGGTATTATCAACCGCCGTCATCTGATTCACTATGGCATAACATGTAGTAGGCCTAACCACAGTTATCTCACTCTAACCACATTGAATCCGCATTCCAGTGGCCCGCCTTTAGGTTCCCTATGAGCAAGCCCATACGGGCCACACATGGGCCCCATATAGTTGAAGGTATGGGCCCCTGTGGGCATGCACCCAAGAAAAATATGGGTCACATTTTTTTGCCCAGATGCATAGCCTACGAACCCGTCTGGGGAATTATCCAAGCCATGGGCCTCACATATATCTGGGCAAAAATATGGGACCCATATGGTTCTTGGATGCAGAATCCTGTGGGGCCCATATGGGATCAGTCATCTGGGCCCCATGTGTTGCCTGGGTTGTGTCTGACTAGAGGCATTTGGTGCACTTGTAGTGTATCCGTCTGGGGAGCGTCCACACAGAGTAATTATTCGTTTAAGTTTTTGGGTAATCAGGAACTTTACAATTGGTGCTTTAAGGCAGCATAGCTGCATCGGGAAGTGATTTTATAGCATTTTGAAAAATATTCATCAATGTCTACTCATATATCTCTATTTTTTTATGAGTTTTGATAATCCACGAAGACTGTCCTGTAATTTTTCATATTACACATGTTTTTGTTTTCCAATAAATATATATTTTGATATTGCTAAGAACTCAGAATTTTTCGTTTCTAATACCAGTACAGTACCGGTATGTGCCATAGCATTTATCAAATTTTCAGCCTACTGGTAGAGGCCTACTGGTGTGTGGCCTCAGCAATTGTTTGCCATTATCAAAAATGTTCAGGAAAAAAATACGGCATCAACTTTGTTCTCGGCAATGTATGCAACCCTCAGTCTACGATGCGTGGTTATCCACAAAAAGTAGACATTGACAAAATAACAGAGACATAGGCCATCACAAAATCAGAGACGTGCTTTAGAAAACAGAGGTGTTCTTTAAAAACGGAGACTTTTATGCTGTGATTTGGCGTCGTATTAATGAGATGTGGGCGACACATGTCGTTTCCCGACAGTGGAGACGTGCCTTCAGAGACATTCACATTTTTCAAACCGTAGTGATGATTTCGAAAATCGCCAGTGCAGGCCTAGCAAAAAGACTTACCGTAGCTCAGTTTCTAGCAGTAGGGCCTAGGCCTAAGGGTTTGCTGTTTGCGTGGTCCGTGGTGTGATAGTCAAGCTCAGGGGTGTCGGGGTGGCGCAATGGAAACATCAGCGCCGGGGTCTCCAGTTTCCTCCTACATATCATCAATATCGTCCAATATTGTTTGATGAGTACCGTAGCTATAATGCCCTAAGCGGGCGCTTGCACTCCTGAGATAATATTTTAAAAGATAGTCAAGCTCAAGAGGGCGCCATATTGCGGCCCTTAATTGAATCCTGGTGCCGTTGAACACCAGTTGGCGTCATGATGACGTTGTCTCGGGTAGCCTACTTACCCGGGATTAGGCCAACCTGCAGTCGTGACGTCATTGGCCTCACATATTATTGTGAATGGTGATTTTGTGATCTACGTCTGTTTTGGCAACGTCTACTTTTTGCGGATATAACTGCCCATATCAGTCTCTCCATACTGGATAGTGAGACCTAAGACAAACACGGAATTGATTCTCGCGCGACAACAACAACGGTATGAGTAGACTGGTTCCCGTCTTCAGCCCGGTCTGCAGCAGCACGCCAACGATACAAAATCAGTCTGCAAATTGTGTCCGAAATCTGAAACGAAGTCAACCCAAGCTTGGAGGAATTATACTGACTAGTATAATTAGTATAATTCAGTATCAGTATAATTCCTCCAAGACCCAAGGAAGTCAACCCGAATTTCGATTTTTCACGTCTNTGGCTAATCAGCATAAATCAGCGAGGCGGGACGGGCCCAACCATCAGCGCCACCGCTGTACATTTACAATACATTTTGCAATGCATCGAGTGAATTTTTTGTCAACATTGGCCAATAAAAGCCACTTCCAAAAGCCTGATGTGCCTAAACTAACTAGCTACGGTATGTGGGCGGCGGTATAAAGTGATTCAAATCGATATATTATTGACCACTGATCGTCTTCGCGATCGCCAAAAATCGATGATTAGTCCATGTAAACAACGCCAAAACATTATCATATTATCGTGCAACCCCACGCTGATTGGCCAATAACTGACACGTGACCGTCGAGACAGGGCCACCATGATGACATGTGCTAATCTTTTGGAATTAACCATCGATTTTTTGCGATCGCGAGAACGATCGGTAGTCAATATTTGACCGATTTGAATCACTTCATAACACCTCTCACGTAGCTAGTTAGTTTTGGCACATCCGGCTTTTGGAAGTTGCTTTTGTTGGCCATTGTTCACAAAAAATGCAGGCCATGCACAGACCGATGCACTGTGAATGTACTGCGGGGGCGCTGATGTTCGGGCCCTTTCCGCTTCGCTGATTTTATGCTGATTAGCCATGTGCTAGGTGCGATAAGGCCTATGCATCGCTCTGTGCATTGCCTGAATTTTTTGTAAACAAGGGGCCAATGGCAACTGGCCAATAAAAGCAACTTCCAAAAGCCGGATGTGCCAAAACTAGGCCTAACTAGGCCTAGCTAGGCCTACGTGGGAGGCGTTATGAAGTGATTCAAATCGGTCAAGGGTGATTCTCAGGTTAGGGGGCAAATTGGCATGTTCCAGTTGGTGAAATTTCAAACTCATTTTTTCGTGTGTTGATGTGATTATTCTATTAGGGCCTATTTGGTTCATTTTGAAAAGGAAACAATAAAAAACGTGCACTTTTCTGACTTGGATGTACGGAAAAAAATTAAAATGGAAAAGAGGGAAAGTGCATTAGATCGTCACCTCTGTTACGCACTTTATCATGTTTATTACTTGGAGTATAAAAAAATTCAAAAACTTTATATCAATCCTTATAGAGCAAGAGGTGGCGAAGAAATTACCACCACCAAAGCAGTTCTATTATGGGTTTTAATTTTATTGTCAACTCTGTTACGCAATTTTGTAACGGAGTTGGTGGGAACGGAGGTGATGTTTTCATTATATTTTCCCTTGTTATTTCAACATGCGCAGAAGGATTGACGTAATTCCGGTTTGTGTTACTAGAGGTCAGTAGTGCATCTCATATACAATGAATGATTTTTATTTTCTCCACTTAGTTACGGTACTAGGGGGTGTAACGGAGTTGATGTTGAATAAAGCTACGAACTGAATTTGTTGGATTTTCCCTGTTAAGGCATGACCTTTTCTAGGAAAAGGTGGGGTGAAATTCACAGCACAGGTGATCCCTCATCAACGAACACGATTGGTTTGGGCTTAGTTTTTTCAGTTAGCGTCAGATGGCGCCACTGCACAGCCGTAACGGAGTTGATAAAAAAATCAGGACAAGGGTTTCATCGGGCCTCAATCAAAAACTACAACATGGAAGCTTCTGAAATTCTCAAGAAATAATGGTCATGGACCAACAAACGCAGACAAGCATGTATACTTCCAGTTCGCTGTGTCTAAGAGATCTTTAAAATGGTTCAAAGTGGGGATACCTCGAGTTCGGACAAGCCTTTTAAGGGTGTTGTCAAACTTTGGCCGTGCAGATTTCTTGTAAAAAAGTGCAGGGGCACAACATGTAGGGTATCATATTTTTGCTCAGAACCTCCCCTTTCAAGAAAACAATTCAATTCATCATTTGAGTAGACATACTTGAAAACTTAGGTCCAAGAGTTCACCGGACTGCAATTTGCCCCCTAACCTGAGAATCACCCTCAAATATTGACTACCGATCGTTCTCGCGATCGCGAAAAATCGATGGTTAGGCCTAATTCCAAAAGATTAGCACATGTCATGATGTGATCATCATGGTGGCCCTGTCCCATAATTCCCCATTCTATTGTCTCGACGGTCACGTGTCAGTTATTGACCAATCAGCGTGAGGTTGGGGCGGAATTGCACGATAATATGATAATGTTTTGGCGTTGTTTACATGGCGATCGCGAAGACGATCAGTGGTCAATAATTGATCCACTTGAATCACTTTACACATAGAAACTTGTAATGCTCCTTCTAACAATACATTGCGCAGAGTGCATGTACATTTGATGTACACGGCAGTTTTCACTCCTCACCAAAAATCTGCCAAAATTTCATCTAAAAGCATTTTTCTAAGAGGAGCATGCATTCATTTGGGAAGAATAAAAGGCATTTTTTCACATGATATAGCCTACCTCTCTATAACGGACTGTCTTTAGTTTAGGGGGACGCTGGATTTTTATTTAGAAGGAGCACAGCAGCATAGGCTCAAGTTTCTATGTGCTTTATACCGCCGCCCACATAGCTAGTTAGTTTAGGCACAACGTGGGCCCCATATGGGATCAATATGGGCAAGCCCATATGGGGCAGCCCAGATATTCAACATATGGGCCCCATATGTGCTTGCTGCCTGGGCAGGCTTTTGGAAGTGACTTTTATTGGCCAATGTTGACAAAAAATGCACCCCATGCATTGCACAATGTATTGTAAATGTACAGCGGTGGCGCTGATGGTTGGGCCCGTCCCGCCTCGCTGATTTATGCTGATTAGCCATGTGCTAGGTGCGATAAGGCCTATGTAGCCTAGGCCTAGCCTACCGCGTACCGGTATCCTCATTAGATGCACCTGAAATTTGGAGACAATCCAGTTACGGTTCAGGAGTTACTGGACTTTGCGCTTTGGTTTCAAGTCAATAGCCCGGTCGTACTAAAGACCGACAAGGACCAAGAAGGACCAACAAGTTGTTTAAGTGACCGATGTTATATTCTCTGTATTAGGGCTTAATCCGTGAACTTGGGTGGGGGCTAAATGATCACACAAAGCCAGCCATGTTGGATTTAGTCTAGTTTTATTTCACTTTCCCCGTGGTGCCATCTGGCAACCACTGCATACATTACATCCTCTTTCCTTAATAGAAATTCCTTCTTACGCCTAAAGACAAAATTGCCTTTAACTCTAGTCATTCTTACACAAGAATCTATATCCCTTATTATTTATCTGCAACTAGGCCTACTAATGAACTAACAAACTATGCCTACAACAACAAGTATAATGTCGTTATCAGCTAGGCCTACACTATAGTATGATATCCTTTCATCTATTTAGAACACCTAAAAAGCTGACTGATTATACATTTGTATTCTCTTCCCTGTTTGACACACACACCATCACGTTACTGGACAAAATCTGACAACTTGCCAGGTGGTTTCAAATCCTACCTGACCTGGTAATAACCGGAGTCTTCTGTGCTGGAACAGACTCAACGTTCGTATCTGAGGTAGTGGGCCTACTTGGGAGTACTGACTGAGGTTGTGTTTGTGAGGGCGACCCTGGGGTGGGAGGGGAATCAGGGGGTCTGCCATGGGGCAAAGTTTGTTTTCCGTGCTCCGTGTCAACAGTAGGAGTTTCATCTTCCTCATGCTGGTGTTCATCTTCGGGCAACTGATGTGGAGGTTCCTTGGTCTTCAACAAGTCCTTTCGGTTTCGTCTTGTAATCCTACCGCTGGGCAATCTCACCTTGTACGATCTTGGGGCATCATGCTCGGACAACACCTCTGCAGGCTTCCACTTTTTCTTTACTCTCACTCGTACTGTATCTCCCATCTTCAATGGTTCAAGGTCCTTGGCATGCTGATCATAATACATCTTTGCCTTGTCATGTCTTGCTTCCTTCAGTTTCTGGGTCACTAGCTCAGGTCTCTTTGGTTCTGGCATCAATTTACTGCTTGCAGTTGGTATCTTCGTGGCTGTTCTTCTGGAGAACAGTCTTTGTACTGGAGACCCTGAGCAATGCTAAATATGGGTCATCTCCAGAGTCATGGCATTTCAGCAGCATTTTCTTGGCAATTCCAACAAGCTTGGTAGTCTGTAGTTTCCGGAATGCTGGAAAGCTGGAAACCTGGAAATATGGAAAGTACCGGAAAGTATGGAAAGTTTATTAAATCCAGTAATTGATCACTTTTTGTCATTTTTAGTGCTGTATATAAAGCTGGTGATCACTCACTTTCAACCAAACCCCGAATCCTAACCCCCATCTGCCCGATACTCGATAAAACCGAAAGAGTGCCTTTCTGGGCCAAGTGCCATTTGCTCAGTTCTCATTTTATAGACTCCCAGTTGAACAAGGTGAGATAGACAGGGAAACAGGATATGAAGCCTGCAGGCTTTCTTCCACTGAATGTGTATTTGCATGAATAACGGGTTTCTAAGGGGTATTGGGAAACAGAGAAATCAAGGAATGAAGAAATCGAGAACTACCAAGATCGATTGATTAGACCTCTGTCTTTCGACATTATTCAGATCGCACGTGTAAGGCCATATAAATAAAATGTTTGATTAGCATCTTTCCACTCTCAACTTTTGGCAAAGCCGGGAGTTGTTAAAAATGTTTTATTGAGTTTGAGGATGCAACTTAGTATGGTAACCATCTTGATGAGGCCGAATTTGATTGGATGTTG
>NMRB01006485.1:0-11217 GCA_002633025.1 Notospermus geniculatus
GACCCGGCTGGGCTCGGACTTGGCGATCGAAGCCGGTCCAGTTCTAACAACCCATGCCGAAGGCGGCGCTCCCGGTCCCGATGTTTTTTGTGTCCTGTCAGCATTTCGCTGCAATGGAATGGACAAGAATGCAGTCGAAGTCACCAGTGACAGCCTCAGAGGGAGCTGGCGTGGCCCTTTCCGATGCACCTCGAATTACATGTACTAGTCTCCCAAACTGACTTCTCAGTTGCAGGGATTCAGAATCTACTTCAACAGAACCCCTGCACCAAACAAGGAGTGAAGGCATCGATGACGATGGCCGTTGAGAAATTTTTAAGTTTACCAACCTAAAGTCAATCTCTCCGTCTTTATTTTTGTCAAGCCTGCTGACCAACTGCTCTAATTGTAGCGTGCTCAGTGGGATGTGAGCTTGCTGCAAGAAAAATGGGAGAAGGCACTAGGATCGTCCTTGAAATGACCGTCGTCAGTTCAGAACGTTTGTCAGTTGATGATCATTAGGAAGAATCATGGGACTCGACAGGCTAGAGTAGAATCACTTTTACTTCACTTTGAGATGGCACAGGGCGTTAGGAGCGGTGTGTAGTCTCCGACCGAGACGGTTAGCTCGTCGGCTGTATTGTAGATGGTAGCATTGATGTACTCGCTACTCAGCTCTTAACAGCAGTACCCCTAACTCGGATGACATCAGCGAACATGTGCAGCAAAAACCTGACATGCCTGATGGCATGGCATGTGCGATACCAGCGTTTTGGCAAATTCAAACTTCCCCGCTGATCAACATGCGGAGCGGAAATGGGTTTGTTGTTTCTCACCAAACAACTGGTACCAAACGAATCACTGTCCGCTCAGGATGAAGTCCTTCACTTCTCTTATACAAAAAGAACCTTCGTTCTGACTCTTGTTCTCCCAAGATCGGCTACATGTACCTTGACGCCTTTCTTAAACTCGTCAATGGTCAGCGTCCAGCTGGCGTCAGCATCAAACTGGGAAAACAGGTCCATCAACCTCATGTTTCTCTCACTCATGTAGCGGAGGAGTAGTGTCAGAGGATCCCCCATCCAGGCATCATGAGGTCGAACCACCCTCACGTAGGGGTCGGAGAAACGCATGATGGAACCATGTTTGACTTGAAACTTTGGTTTCCGTGTTTTGATTTCGGTGATTAAACTGTCGACTGGCTGATCGACGTAGATGTTCTGAAATGAGAGAAGTAGTCCGAATGTCGAGGAACAGTGTAGAGCAGTTCCAGCCACAAGAATAGTAGAGTTACTTTGCTTCTGCATCCAGTGATGCCAAAAAACAGCTCGTTCCGACGACCAACGATGATACGACCCTTTTCAAGTGGGATGTTGACTGCCATTTTGATTGGCAAAGTTCTTACGTTGGCCAGCGATAAAGTGAGGCATCCTTCTCGTACACCAAACATGGCATGGTTTCTGGTTTCCTTTCCTCACACTAGCTTGAAGCTAATTTAATATTGGGTGTACTATTCGAGAATCCTTACCAGTATTTCTATATTTAGCAGATGTGAGGTTGCGTGTTTCTTCGTGGCTTCCAACAGTTCTCGGGCTCCAGCTGTACCGATGGAATTGTGGCTTAGCTGAATGTGAGAAAGATACCAAGTTCATGGAGCAGGATACCTCTCTATCAGTCAGAGAGTATTTCTATATTTAGAAGATGTGAGGTTGCGTCAGTCTTATAGAATATGTGTACATGTTCACCCTATCAATCTCACTTTGTACTTGTACTCACCCATCCAAATACTGACCGGGCTCAATGTTGCTTTAACTCGTAACTGAGAGGCCAACGCGCCACCTACTGCACCTTAAAGGAGTCTTCCACGGCCGGCAGGTTAGGCCGTGCCGTTACATAACAGGGGGTAAAGTACACACTTCGATGGGTCGTGTAACCCCCATTTCAGCAATGTCTACATACATGTACCTTCAATGTGACCAGTGTCTCATTCTTCAACAGTCCCCGACAAAGATGTCGGATTCCCTCCAGGGTGATACGGTTGCTGCACAAGTCGAGGTCTTTAAGAACCCGGTTCTCAACCAGCACCTGACTGAGAAACCTACAGCCATCGTTGGAAAAACCATTCCACGAGAGGTTCAGTTTCTTTATGCCGACATTTTCCTTTAAGAAAAAGTAGAAGCTTACCAAAAGCAGTCGTCATGTTGGCGGATTAGTCGTTCGCGAAAACATTGCTTTGGGCGTTCGATTCCCTTGCATCACGCGTAGCGATCGAAGGAATCGATGAAGACCGATAAGACCCACGGCGACCTTCCAGTCGGCAGCACTGATTTGGTATGCTGAATTCCACTCGGAGGCACATGCCGCCATCGGTTCCAACCCGAGTTGAAAGTACATGTAAACACCGTTCACAACGAGGGCTAGTACTGTGCAGAAGACAACAGATCTTGGACAAGGAAGAGGAATCGGAAGAATGGTCTATACCATGATAAACTTGGGCAACTTGGTGACACCGAGAGGTCTCATTCTGAGAGAGGGCTGTGGACGTGGAGGCAGCAGTGAGTACCTACCATGATTCCATCAGCGATAGCTCTCGCACCCTTCAACCGGAAATGGTTCCAACTCAGGTCGAGGTCCTCGAGCATGTCATTTTCAGCTGAAAATGCCGACAGTGAGATTGTCGTTACGCTGCTTCGGGAGTTGAGTGGAGAGATTTCGCAACCAGAGTGTAATGCGAAGCGACCAGTTTTCCCTCAGAGGGACGACACCATACCGTTGTGTCCGAAATGGCATCCAAGGCACAAGGTCGCCGTGAAACAGACCTCGCTATCACCAGACTTGCTATCATACATACATACTATTACACAAGCAAGGAGAAAGGTTTGTCGACCTTGGTCATGATAGGAACAACTTCCTTCACAAGGACAATAAGTTTACCTATTGCAGGTCCTAAAATCTGCCCTGCTGTCTCACTGAACTTGTTGCGGCTCAGATTCAACGCCTTCAAACGACTTGTCTGAAACGGAAGTTAGGGTTGTCAACCATTCTATAGTGGTGAAAATGTTTCCCTACAGGAAGGCCGGTAAAATCGAATAAGCACTAGAATCTAGCTGAATTAGTACTTCCGTGATCTGCCAAGGTCATCAGCTGTGACGCTTTATCGCTGAGCCTCTACTGATAAACGTGCGCCATCCTGAGGTAACCAGTGGTTCGAGCCCTCGCTCCCTTCGTCACAGCACACAAAAGCCCGTATTTTAGAATGCTCCTCAATGTAAAGGAGTTCCTCAAGGCTATTGGTCTCCAGGGGTAGCGAGCATAAAGGGGTCGTAACCCTACGTCTGGCCTAAGCCAGGCGTAGTGCTCGTTGTGGCCCTTGCACTACGCCTGGTTTAGGCCTGACGTAGGGTTACGACCTCTTTATGCTCGCTACCCCTGTTGAGAACAATAGCCTTGAGGAACTCCTTTGCGTCGAGGAGCATTCTAAAATACGGGCCAAAGTTTGTGCGCGCTCCCTTTGTCAGAGCAGAGCAAAAGCTTCTGCGCGGTGAGGTTGGGAGCGAGCGCTAGAACTACTGATCACATCAGGATGCTTACTGATAAGACTTTGGCGATGTGCCGAGCGTCATCATCCTCGAATCCGTTTCCTGAAGTAGATGAGCGAGAAGATTGTATGGAGTCACGTAATTTTGGAGGAAAACCAGCAGAGCGGGTATAATGCCGAGGAAGAGAGCCTGAATCCCCTCGATCGCACCTGCCCTTGGCTGGTCCATTGGGAATCGAGCCCACCAAATTGCAAAGTGATTTCGAAGCCAGAGCGATACGTATGCAATCGAAGACGACCAACATCGTATTCTAAAGTACACCTTGTTTTTTACGGACAGCGTGGTCTTAAGATTAGTTTATGAGATGAGCCATTCAAGTGCCAGATGCCCCCTGTCACTTTCACCGAAGTGAAATGGATGACGCTCACCTGCGAGATTGAGAGCCTTGATTGATCCGTTCATATCAAGCACCTCAGCAATCAGCTGTACGCCACTCGTGCCAAGTGAATTAAAAGACAAATCCTAAAAAAGACATGCAAGGATGTCTACTGATACGAAGATGCTGGGATGCATCCAAACAAATGAGCAGCTCTGAGAAGACGATGTATGAACGCCATCGTGGAGTCAGTGAAGAAATTTTGGCAGTCATACCTCTTGCGAACTGTCCAGGAGTACATACTCCGTCCCGTTCAAGTTACTCAGCATGCTCAGGCTCCGTCAAAGCCATATTATTCGGAATATTGTAACTGGCATAATCGAAGGAACGCTGCCTTCGCAGCGAGAAAGAAACATACCAGTGTTGAGATGCTGATGTTTTCTTTCAACATGGCGGCGAGGTAGACCATGCCTTCGGGTCCAATACGATTGGACGAGAGTAGAAGGGTACTGATGGTAGTGTTGGTCTAGAAGGAAGGGAAAGAATCAGACACAAGAGGAGAGCCTCTTAGACAAAGGAAGGAAGTCCTCTATCAATCATGGCAAGGACAAGAAGGGAGGAAGACACCATCGGAAGGTGTGGTTAGTAACCAATTGTGTCTAAATAGAATGTCGCTTTGCATATATCCTTGCCTGCGGCGATGAAGGTCATATTGACCGCATCGAGTTCTTGGTAAGTCTCCATTCTTGAGTCAACATGTCGGTAAAAATGGAAGAACGTCGAACTAAAAGGTCTCCGCAAGAAGGGTCTACACCTACCAGTAATGGAATGCTAAGGACTAGGACATCAGTCGGCGAGAGCCCCATGTTGTCAAGTTTTAGGCGGTCTCCCGGTAAAGCTCTGGCGATATAACTCGAGGGAACGACCTCGTGCCTGTTGCAGGCAGCCAAATAGATCGCTTTGCCTGTGATGTCAAACTCTTCCTCCAGTACTGAAAGACGAACTCAGGGTGCTGAAAGGTTGATTGCAGGGCATCTTTGGTCTGTGGGCAAGTGACGCAATGCCGAACTGACACCGACATCGCTCTTTCGCGAACTGCTTCTTATTCAGATTGCAACAACTCGTAAGATTGTTGGTATCGGGGTGGAATCTCCTTAGGGAGAGAGCTTTAGAAGGGTCGAACACGGTGGTTCTCCCGGAGATGGATATCATCCACTTTCATTCCGAAGAATTCCTGCTACCTATCTCTGCCTGCATCAAACCCATTGTCGAACCCGACTCGATCCTTACCTTCAACGTCTAGATCTGTATCATAGTCACTGTCATGTGTCTCTGGTATGGGGCTAGGTGCTGGCGTCTGAAACAAGCTCACACCTTCTTGCACCATTAACCTGTCATCCTCAGGCTCCAGAAACATCACGGTCGGAACATCGGATGTCCTCGACTCGCCTTCTGAGACCACAGATGATACGGAGCTACCACCCGTTCTCCTCCTGCGACGCCTGGTCACCGACCTTTTCCGAGATTTTTTAACTTTTGAGATGACCAATGCGTGGTCTCTGAAGACAGATCATGAATTAAAAGGAAGAGTGATCTGGTGCCAAAGCCTGCGTGCTCAGGCCAGTCTAGATTATGTGTGTGACGTTTTAAGACAATCGGCAACTCGGCACCAACTAAGTTTCTGACGCATCTCCACCATCGGCCATGATGTGATGAGGACGGGACGTCGAAGGGGTGGGTAGGAAGGGTGCAAATAACTCTATGTAAGTCACCTTACCCTCTTTTATCACACTTAGATATCTCGTTATTAGAAAGGTCCATCACCTTCGTTTTGGCAAATATGCTCAATAGGCCTATACTTGTTTATCTGTGGTTCGGAGGATCGATAAAACCTCTGTGTCATTGTCATCTTGAACCAAATTCTTGGCCCGGATTCTAGATATAGACTGACCCACTGATTGGAGAACACATATTGGACAAAATTTCGTGTTTGGAATTTCGTACTTCGGTGATGGCGAGAATTGCACTGTATCACTCGACCAAAAGTCAAAAGCAAAAAGGTACTTCATATCTGACCAACAATCGGCCAACCCAGAGGGAGATTTTGTTCCAAGAACTCTGGAAAGGACTCCCCATTACACAAAGAACACGGAACTTACCGGTTATTTACTAGCCAAAAAGGACAATTTCACGAACAGAGATTGAGATATCATTGAGATACCAAACGTGCTTGCAATCACAGGGCTTTGTGTCTGCAGGCAGACGACAATTTTGTGACCTCGTTTTCAACCTCTGCATCGTAACATCGTGACACACATGCACGATATTGGCCTTGTACAAAACGAGTTAGGAAAAAATTGCCTGCCTGCGTGATACAGTATCCTTGGTTCTCCAGGAGGCTGACATGGCGAAGGTGAAAGGTAAGGGGGCTGCCTGGGTCAGGGAATTCACGGCTGCTGCAGAAGAACAGCCATAATGTCAAGCTATAGGCCTATTCAGCTGACCTGCTGCAGTCGTGTACAGTCCAGAGAAGGGGAAATCCATTCCCGCGAAAACACAACCACCGTACCACTGGCCTCGGATTGGTTTGTTTACTTGGCTGAGTTGACCAATCAGCAGCTAGCTGTCGGAACACCACAGGTGCGGTGGCGGCAGAGACGGGAACTAGTCTAGCTGGACATGGGACCTGCTGGATGCTGGCAATATCACTTGCCTGTTGACTGTTTTCGTTTACACTAAACTTCATGCATGCTGTGAAGAGGAAACTTGCATAAAACGATGACAAATGGATCCGGAAAGCCAGCATTAGTAGGCCTATAATCCTTTGAAACCTGTAACCGTGCAAGTAGGCCTATGAGCAATTCGCAAACAAGAACTCTTCTTCTAACCTTGTTTTCTGTTTCTTCCCAGGTTTCCTTCACCGACTTCGCGATGGTGACCATATCATCATTGGTGAAGGATACATGTTTGCGTCAAGGCACTGCATAAGGAGTTTGTCCATGCCGGCAGTGATGTCGTCCTAGCATTCACGGTGAGCATGCAAGGTTCTGACTGTGCCCCCGATTCAGGGCCTTCTTGGTCGAAGCGACCATGGAGGTATAAAAAGCGACCCAATAACACTGAATGTGCATGTGGGTGTCAGCTGTGGTAAGTGAGGTGTACGGAAAAAGGTCAAGTATTTGGATAAATTTCGGCCCGTCACTTGTGGCTGATTTCGAATGAAGCTTGGCATTCACCCCTTTACTTGCGCCATTACCGTTTTAAAGCGGCCTATCCACGTGCAATATTATTGCACAATATGAGGATCAGAATGGGCAATATTATTGCCAATCTTTCGCCCATCCATTATGCCAGAAGCACATGACACCCATTTTGGGCCCCATATTGTGCAATAATATTGTACCGTGGAAAAACCACTTAAGAATGAGGAACCCAACTCACTGCCTCAATAGGTGTCACTTGTGTTACATCTATTGAATTGAAAGGGACATTCAGGTCCTGATCAATTTCCCACAAAAAAGGCATTCATTGTAGGCTATAGGACCTACAATTACCTGTGTGTTGCCCTCTATCACAGTTATGTTCATTGCAGTATTATGCAGTCATTGATGGGGATGGCGACGGGTAGGTGTGCAAGGGACGCGAGAAAGAGTGACGTGTAGGTCTAAAAGGCGCTCCTCCACGTCAAGGGTTTCATCGACACCTGCAACTCAGCCGTAAAAAACAATGGACAGTCGTTTAATTGGTCTCACAGCATAAGTCGTAAAGGCAACCAGTAAAATGGTGAAAGAAAGCCATGTCGTGGAGCGGCGGCTTTTAGACCTGACGACGATCGGATCGAGTTGGAGGGAGGTCAATCACAAAGTAAGAGTAGTCAATCATATACATGTACGACCTGTCTGCAGTTGATTACAGATATCTATCTCAGTTGTCTTGTTTCAGGGACGCGGGCTTACCCTGATGATCTTGACGAATGGTTAATCGGTAGGACAACCGTCAAAAACTTTACCAGAGAATGCATGGATATCGGGGTCCAATATCTCGGTCTGTGCTGGTGGAACTCGGCCCATCTCCTCCGTACCATGGCCGAGACTAGGTCGGTCTCCTCCTGCTTCCAAGTACCCACCTAACAGGTGCGGATCCAGGGGGGGGGGGCACACCCGGCCCGTGCCCCCTCTATTTTGTGGAAAATCTTTAAAACTGACCGGGAAATTTCGAAATTTTGAAAAGATGTTAAAATTTGACCGAGGTTTTCCATGATGTGCACTGGCTGTGCCCCCTCTTTCCCATGATTCTGGATCCGCCCCTGCCTAAGATGGAGCTGCACCCATATTACGGTGATCAGAGCGACCCTGATTTGAAACCATTCAACGTATCATTGGTAGCTAAGACTGATGTAATCCGTTCATAAAATACCTTCTCAACTTAGTCAAATCATGGGGATGTCACAGGGACTAGGAGAGCAGAGGCCTACTTCCCTACGTTTCATCGCAGATAAGTAAAAAATTGCGATTGGTTGCTGTGTCTGTTTACGATAACCATCGGGTTTGGCCTTGGAATAAGGGACCTGAAAACGCACCCAGTCATCAAAATAAAGTTCCTGATACTTCATTGAGTACGCCCACAGTGCAAACCCCCAAAGACAATGAAACAAGATGAAGAAAACGGCAAAAAAATATAAAGGATTTCCTGTAATGTACACTTGACTGTGATTACAAAGAAGTATAATGATGTCATATAGTGATTTACAAAGAAAGATACCGATCGGATGTGCCTTCAGGATACGCTCTCTCAATGGAGAGTTGAAATAAAATTACATCCAATCAAACACGGAAGTTTTAATAAGTTTTGTTCTTGTGGCAAAGCTAATAACGACTTTCTTTGGTCTTCATGTATTAAAAGAAACCAGACTTTTTCCCGATAGGGCGGCGCTGCGAGCTGTTATACCAAAAACGTTATAAACAGAGCAAAGCAATGGAACAACGTTGCGTGACGACGTCCTTGACGCAGTACGTCAGGGATGAAGTATACAACCGTTCACAGCGCCTCCAAGCGGCGGTAGCTTTCTTCAGTCATCATGGGGAGACCCGGCCTGCACGCGGTACTCGACAGAATGAGAAACATGAGAAAGATTCCCGTCTCTTCATGATGTAATTCACTAAACCTCCGTCAGAGGCGCTACCCAACGTAGTTATCCTGGTAGAAATCATTACTTGCAATCTTTGACGAGTTGTATTTGCTGTTTTGAATCTACGGCACATTTTATTGGAAATTTCGAGCAGAGAGAGAACATTGTTTTCCTCGTCGTGTCTCCCCGTGACGGTGGGTAATCGGTAGACGATCTTGACGTGTTGGGAAGGAATTCCGTGCGTGTGAATCGTTGTGCGATCAAAATCAATCTTTTAGAGATGTGTAGGGGAATACTCAGTCCCGAGGAAACCCATATATTTTTCTCAGTTGACCTTGTTTTAGTCAAGGCTACCCGTCCAAGATGATCACTTCTTGGTCTTTTTCAAAGTAGGGCATTCAAACAAGATTTCTTCAATCTTTGGTTCCGCGCCGACGCACATGTTGGCGCATGGCACCATTTTCTTTGGCTGAAATGATAAAAGGAAGAGATTACACGGTTCTTATGTCATTGACACAGCAAAGTCCCGAGAGATGCTCAGATTACGAATCTTTTTCACCCCATGATTTGAAACCAACCCCAACATGGTGTATACTATCAAATGTCTCTTGTTCAGTTGCAAGGAGAGCCCAGAAAAACTTCGGTGAAACTGCCGTCTGTTTTTCGCAGTGGCAGTAAAAAATGCAAATCAGAGTTTGGTTTTAAAGTGCTACGAGACAACTGAATCCCCCGATGGACAAGCTCTCCCGGCAAAGTTTCGTTGACATTTCTACTGAATCAGGGACTGCCACCGATGATGAAAATATTGAAATGCGTAAAGATGGTCTGGATAGGAATATGGTGGAGTATGTCCGTTGATAGATCTTTACAACCAACCAAACACATTGCGTTTCTCTCTTCTTTTAAATTCTTCGCTATCACCGCTCGCAGCGCCGCCCTTTCGGGATAAAACTAGAAGCGGGTTCCTCATGGACCAATCAAACGATGTGTTGGTGCATTGTATGATTACCGATAGAGGGCGGGCAGTAAATTACAACGGCGTCAACTCACTTGTTTTTCAAAGCATTCGTAGCAGATGAAGAGGCAGGCATCGACGGGATCATATTTGATGACATCTTCTATAGGAATGACCGGTTTGACGGGTGAGCCTTGGACAAGAACTGCTCCAATCAACACCATCAGGCAAACTATGGCTGTCTTCATCTTTGCACTGAAACGAAACACAAAAGTCTTTGACATCCGGGCTCTATCTGAACATAGAACACAGGTTCGCAAACAAAACCGGATTTTGTACCACTTGTCTGATATTCGCGATTCCACCTGCCTCCTGGCCATCATAATGACGCATCTGCGGAGGGCAATACCAACACCGGTGGCTAGATAAATATCTGTCCCCATACTTTTCGAGATACATGTATTTTTGATCTGCATCACGCATACAAACATTAGATAAAACGCCTGCATAGCTTGTTTTCATACAATACAATACTTGCTCAGTAAAATGACGTCAGAAAGATTTGTGGTAAGTTCACAGAACAGTTCCTTCGGGAGACTTTATTGCCGTTAGAGGTCGCCTATTAGCGCTCCTAGAACGTTACAAAATTTGACGTCACAGACGTAAGCCATGGCGTCATTATGGATCACGTAATGGCGTGCATTTCTTCTCTGTGACGTCAAATTCCATGACGTTCTAGGAGAGCTAACCGGTGGTGGCCTCTAACGGCAGTAAAGTCTCCAATTAAGACACTGTTTGACAAAAATATGACTCCTGTCTTCAAAAGTGAAAAAAAAACGCGCCACAATAATTTGTGATAAAAGCTTGACGCAAACGTATTGACAATATTTTGGCGATTCTGCTGTGACACATCTTATACGAGATGGTCAATCTGGACGGAGATTCTTTTAAAATATGGCGTGATGAGAGGTCCACCGCGTCGGTACATTACTATTCACTAACTGACTTTTTAGCCGGTGTCACAAAATGGCCTTGAGCCTCTGAACTATCTAGTTCCGTAATGTGATCTTAAAACACCCAAAGAGAATAAAATAGTATCTTACTCCGGGGAGAGAGACAAGAAAGCCGGGTCAGATGAGTATGAGCTATAGATTGGAGCCTGGGGGCCATCGGTATTGGAATAGCAGTGAAAATCAGGGATGTTCAGAACCAGAGATCGAGAAGAAGTTTATAAGGAATA
>NMRB01006488.1:0-11195 GCA_002633025.1 Notospermus geniculatus
GTGGGATAGCCAACCTTTGGGCCAATCGCCGATTGAAAAGCGAATGTTTTTAATGGCGAAAAGTGTGTAACAAGAAAAAAAGTGTACCAATTCAGTGACTGCCTTTTGATATATCCAGGCGAGCTGAAAAGGGCTCACCTAACCATCACTAGGCGAGTGATTCATTTCATTTTCCCCAAAATTACTGGTGAAAAAACACCGTTTAGGTGAGTTTATAGCTGTCCATGGTGAGTGAAAAATCATTCACCTAAAATGATTTTACGCGAGCTATGGTGAGCGAGAGTGATCGCTCGCCTCAAAAGGCAGTCACTGCCAATTTCAATGGTGAGTTATGGCCTCTCACGGGCCGCTCACCAATATAGACCATGAAGAGTCGTTCGTCATTGGTCTCGGCAATAATTGGGTTCTGAGAACTCACCCCAACCCTCACGTGGAGGAGCGCCTGTGTCCTTCCACTGACAGGGGCAATACCAAGGAGTGAATTTACTCCCCCTCTGAGTTCCCCTTTTTTGATGATTTGATTTCCGTCCATTCGTTTTGTTTGTACTTACGGATTAATGGCGTACTTGTAGATGAGGAAACCAATGATGCCGAGAACTATTCCAGCGCAGGTGACACCGATGATCAGCTTGTCTGTCAGATCAAGGCCTTCCTTCTTTGACACCTTGCGGCATTTAAACACTTCTGCAAATCAAAACATACCATTTGCTGGTGTCGGATGATTGAGGTTTCACTAAATGATGTTACCACAAAATAGAAGCAGTTCCTCGTGTTCTTTCATTCCGGAGATTGCGAATATTTTGTATATTTACTTGACAAGTTTGAATTGAAATGTTTTGACTTATCACTTACTGGGGTTAGGAACAAGTTTAGTCGTGCTCATCTTCGGATCGCAGATGGCGCACTCATCTCCCTTGAGTTTCTCACCCTCAAAATAGCAGATAGAATTCACATAGCAAGTCGGTGTTTTCTGTAATAAATAAAGATTATGGCTTCATCACATCGGGATCCGATGAAGTGGTAATATGGGATCTGACGACGTAGTCGTACGGGATCTAATGACGTAGTCATATGGGACCTGATGACGTAGTCGTACGGGATCTGATGACGTAGCCATATGGGTTCTGATGACGCGGTCATATGGGATCTGATGACGTAGCCATATGGGCTCTGATGACGCGGTCATATGGGATCTGATGACGTAGCCATATGGGCTCTGATGACGCGGTCATATGGGATCTGATGACGTAAACGTACGGGATCTGATGACGTAGCCATATGGGCTCTGATGACGTGGCCATATGGGATCTGATGACGTGGCCATATGGGATCTGATGACGTGGCCATACGGGATCTGATGACGTATACGGAATCTGATGACGTGGTCATACAAGAATCTTACCACAGGTATACATGTCCCGGCATCGATCGAACATGTTTCACACTTCGGATCGTAAACGAGGTAAGCGAAGTCACCGCTAGTCTTCGTTCCATCATTGCTGATGGAGATCTCGTACGAGGCAGTCTTTGGAAGCGTGCACTCGACTGAGTCAGAGACGTAAACACCCCGGACAGTTCCTGGCTTACCCACATCAGTCATACCTTTAAGTCCATACTGTAATGGCAGATGAACTTTTATTAAAACAGAGAGATCCAGCAGTTGAACTAGATCATGCTTTGAGGTACCGGTACGTATACAGTGCAAAATTCGTAAGTGACAGGTACGTATGATTCCGATAAACCATTGAAGAAAGGATAATGTAGCCTGTTTGGTCAACCGGGAGGAAAGTATAAATGAAAAGTGAAGGCCTACAGTATGTTTTACCATCTTCAACCACCAAGGATTAAAATCACTACGCCTTCGGTCACCGCGCAGTGAAAGTAGTCCGTAAGCAGAGGCCTTGATTTCAGATTTTTTGATGCCAGAGTCCGCGGCGTATGTACCTTTTTCTCAGTGAAGTGACACGTCAGTTTTGCACTATTGAGAATGTTTGTACCCTGTACGACCAATATGGAGCAGTTGGTGAGGGCTGGGTTGCAGATACCGCCATTTGTACCAACAGCTGTGATGGTCGGCGGATCATTCTTGTTCACATCGCACGTCTCACCTGCCCATGGATCATTACAGTCACAGATCCCTGGAAATCGATAGGCATCATGGAGTTACTACATTAAAATTCATTTTTTGAAACTTTCCTTGCGACACGTCCATTACACATTGTACATGTACATGTATTCGCTGTCGAAATGTAATGTTGATCGTAGTATTCAAGTCGAAAGCACTTCACGTCCACAGAGCACCGTTGTTAAAAAGAGGACTTGTATTTTTGTTAGCCATAATGTATCTTTGAGACGCAGGCTCCTTTTTATCCAAATATTATACAAATAAATAAATAAATAAATTTTATTCTTATTGATGGAGCAAAATAAAATGTAGTTACGCCGCGAGGTGACTGACGTCAAACGTGATACGAATTCAGAAAACGTCCAATTGCTTCTATGGGTCAACATTATATGCCTACCGGTACGCCAGAATAACAATACAATACCTGAAGGTACTCACCTGCAACACATTTTCCATTTCCAGTTTTAGTATTACAATCACTGGGACAGTTAGCGGATTGCAGCGTGTTCTGCAAGGCCTGCCCAGCGGGGCTGTTCATAAAGGCTGTGTCCGCTGTTTGGAGGCGAAGACATGCGAGGTAAGCAGTCGAGCAACTCGAATCGATGTATCCATCTGTATCAGATGCCTGAAGTGACATTACATGCAAGTTAATCATTATGCCAGGAATTCAATAACTGAGGCCTCTGACAGGATGTTTTGGGTGTACGTGTTCGCATATGAGTCAATAGGGAGGTTTCGCAAATCTGACGAAACACGTCACTTCCATGACGTAATATATTTCAGGAGATGGTTGGTCCCACAAATATCGCCTGCTGCAAGAGCGTCTTTTAGCGTCTGACGTTAGACCGATAGAGTTACAGTGTATATTAAACTTTGAAATTTAAAAAGATTCAAGATGCACCATAACTCTGTCGGTCTTACATGATTGATAGATCTATGCTATAAAAGACGCAGTCGCAGCAGGGACATTTGTGGTAGCAACCATCTCCAGAAATACATTAGGTCCTAGAAATGATGTTGAATTCCGTATCTCGTACATTTATGTTTCGTCAGATTTGCGCAACCTCATTAATATCTAATCCAATAGGATCTCACCTGTATATCATCCTTGCATTGCTGCAGGTAGGTGGTCACATCCATTTTTCTCTCGGCAATGCACGACTTGAGGTTCTTGTAACCGTCAAAGGCATCCTTGCAAGCCTTTTCTGCCTTGGCTTCGTCGAAATTCCTACCGGGTCCCCATTTGGCAACCTAAAATAATTATGGGAATGTGATGACAGTTCAAGATCGAAATACATACAGCACCTACAACGAGAAAATACGTATCATATTCACGCCGGTCACCATTCCAGTTGCTGACTGACTGCACTCAACGCTGTTAAGCCAGGCGCACATGTGCGGCAAATCTCGATGCGGTAGCAGTGTTTTTAAAGTCGACTGACCCGGATAATGACGAATCGACATGTGCGCCTAGCTTCACTTCGGAGGCCAACGTGCCAGGAAGGAAATCCTCCATGACCGGCGGGTTACGCGGTGCCAAATAACAACTAGGGTTAGCGTTTAAAGTAACACCAAATATCAGCCAAAAGTTCAAGCTTCTCGGTCACACTCTGTGAAACTCCAGGGGTTTTTTTTCTCGCAAGATCTTCCATATTTACCACCGGTACTTTATTTGGTTCCATGGAAAGTGGGTTCGTGGCTACCGCCCTCTTCTTTCGTGAATTTGCCAGAACATCGATTCTTCTCGCAGTTCGCCACAAAATGGTGGTCAAGTCCTTGTCTCCTATTCAAAGTAAAGAATATTTCGGTCAGCTGGAGTCGTCAGCACCACCTCATAACCGCGAGGTCTTGTCAGTACAGGCGGTGACAGACCAAGCCCGGCGCGACCGTAACGAAGCGTATTGTGTTGGTGCGAAAAAAAAAGATGCAAAAGGCGTTGCTTCACGTCTGTCTTGATAACTAGTCTGCCATCGCCTTAAAGCGAATGGCTCGCGGGGTTTGTTGTGGCGCCATGACAGTTGGTCATCGATATCAAGCACCATGTTGAGAAAAAGGCAAAAGAAGGATTTTAGTTTAATGGGAAATGCATTAGACAGCCAAACTTCGGAGGCGCATTCTGCAAAATCTGCCGCTTCAAAATCAATGAGAATAGTACAAAATGTACATCTTGACCTACTGAATTTGAAAACGTCATTAACCCATTTTAAAAAATTTTTAATGGAACCTCGTCCCCAGTGTTTAACTTCACATATTTGCACAGGTGTTGCATATGGCTGGAGCATGGCTTTGCCTGGAGGCTAGAGTCACTCTCTATGGAAGGTACCACCAAAAATGTAAACAAACCCCACGAGCCATTCGCTTTAACCCTCGACTGCCTCCATCTCTTAGATTTCCTCACAAAAAAATGTTTAGTATTTACATCTCAGAACAAGTCCCACAGAACTGGTCAGTTTACTCGTCAGGGAACAAACAAAGGGAATTTAGAAAGGGGCCATATTTATGAAGCCTTCGCAACTTTGCATTCACACAAATGGTTTATTTTCACGCCAGAAATTAATGGAAGTAACGTTAGAAAAACGAGACGTCGTTACACCGCTCCCAGCGCCACGGGGCGGGGTTTGTGACATGTCATTGTATTACAAGAAGTAATCAAGAGCAATCCCTCCATTTATTTGAGGCTAACAAGCATTACATTCATATGATTCACATGTAACTCTGTGGATCACTTACTGATACTTCCTAACATCTCCTTTCTTGGCATAGCAAATTCCTGAAACATAAGGTTAGTATTATTTAACCAATGCTTGGCTTACCAGGTACCAGATTAGTACAGGTGTGATGTATGAGAATGCCTCCCGTATGACAATGCCCACTTTATTGTTCGGCGGACACTCAAATACAGAAAGACATGTTGATCAGTGCCTCCCCCATTGTCACGTCCCGGCTTATTCCGTCAATCTTTTGTTGGGAGGCACTGGCAAACGGGGGGCAGTGAAAAACATTACACCGGCGTTACTCTGCCCAACAACTTTGAAGTCACGGATTCTCCGTAACTCCGGTCCCTATGCCGGTGTGGCAGGAAAGAAAATCCCCAGAATACTATTATATCCCGGGAACAAAAGATCCCATTGTTACATTGTACATGTACATCTCTGGCGATTTTGGTTTCTATAGCCATGAATTGCAATCCATCACAGAACAACAGAAACGGACACTTTTTACAGGGAGACCTTCTTTACTGCTACACCGATAAGAGTGTTCCAGACAAAATGACTTTGGCTCAGGCATATCCCTAAAGACCAATACAATTCGAACCGAGATGGCTAGAAATGCAGTTAGAAGTAAAGGCATTTATTAGTCTTAAGCGGCGAAAAAGTTCCCTGTCGCAAAATTACTGTGATGACTTTATATCCATCCAGGCCATCTTCCGACCACCTTTGGAAAAACAAATTTCTCGCTTAATAGCCAAACTCGTTGAATGAGAGCTATGTAGGCCTATTACTGTGGAAGGGCCGCCAAAGTCGTCAGCCCAACGACGTCACCGCTCGACTCGAACGTGCGGGATGATTTTTACGACCAAATTGGTCTTGGCGGAGCATGCAATAGGGTAGAGGACCCNCCATCCTTCCGTTCGGTTGGTAAACCTAGTGAAACAACAAAGTATACATGTAGCTATTCAGCTCTTCAGCCTCAGAAAACCATTTGAATTATATACATTACTGTCTGCAAACATTTTCCTTTCCATTCATATCGCCAGCAAATGGCGATCATCGTGGGGCATGTGCTTCTGGCATGATGGGTGGAAGAAAGATTGGCAATAATATTGCTCATTTTGATCCTCATATTGTGCAAAAATATTGATCGTGTATGGCCCGCTTAAGCCCAGTTCACACTGCCACGATTCCGACCACGATGCCTCTACGAATCCTCTGCAATATTTTCGTAGAGGGATCGTGGCCTTAGTGTTACAATGGGTGCGGATTATCACGAAAAACAAGAAGTCTGTAGGAAGGCATCACGAAGCCTATAGGAACACCACGAAAGCATTTCGTAGAGGCATCGTGGTCGGAATCGTGGCAGTGTGAACTGGGCTTTAATGCCTGGCTTTCACTAACGCTACGAATGTCCCGAATCGCCCCGAATCTGAAAGTTGTCGGGTTCGCAGATAATTCTCAAACGATTCTTGCAGTTCCTAAGTGATTCTTAGTTGATTCCTGAACATTCGTACTGTTCGCGTGTGTTTCTGTTTGTCAAAAACTTTCGTGGGAGCGTTCACGAATTCCACGACACAAATTCAACTACGAAATACAAATTCAACGAATCATGTAAGAATTGTACGAATAAGGTACGGCTCACTTACGAATATTCGTGGCCGATTCGTGATAGATCCGTACTTGATTCATAAATACANGGGTCCACAAATTTGATGGAGACACGAATGGCCAAGAATAGCCCAGAATGCAAAGGAATCGACTACGAAGCTGTTACGGACGATAAGAAAGGATTACGAAGTGTTTACGATCTATACGAATTTGAAATTCCTATAGATCGTGGTCGATTCGTGACCGTCGCACGAAAGTTTTTGACAAACAAAAACTTTCGTGGCGACTCTACGAACTCACACGAACTGTAGGAATGTTTTAGGAATCAACCAAGAATCATTTAAGAACTGCAAGAAAAGTTTGAGAATTATCTACGAAGCGGACAACTTTCTGATTCGGGACATTCGTAGCGACAGTGAAAGTGGGGCATCATGGACCCACGCCGAAAACAGGCAGGAATGTCTCGAATGTATTTACGAATCGAGTACGACTATTCGTAAGTGAGTCGGCACCTTATTCGTACAATTCTTACACGATTCTTTGAATCCGTACTTGTTTCTTAACCCATTCTTGACATTCGGCATATTTTTCAAGCCGATTAACCACGAATTGGAAAATTTCAGATTCGGGGCGATTCGGGACATTCGTAGCGTCAGTGAAAGCCAGGCATAACTGAGCTTTAAGTTTGGAAAATTGTTCCTGACACTTGTCTGATATGTGTACACTCTTGTCCTCAGTGCAGTTTCTGGCAAAATAAGTAACTTGGCAACATAACCTTCAGTGGATGTGTACAAAGACTGTGAAAGGAATGCAGTCTTTGGGCCAATTTAATAGACGTTTGCTAAGCTAACCGTTGTTTCCACCAAAAATAGATAGGCGTGCGAAAAATGTACAACTAAATTTTACACTAAAAAGTCCCGTTTTCTAAGCTCTGTATAGCGCTTACAATCCATCCAAACAGGGCTTTTTGGTGAAAATGTAGTTGTACACTTTTCGCATACCGATCTATTTTTGGTGGAACCAATGGTTAGATAATAAGCAAGAAGTCAATCTCCAGAATTCACGAATTTTCGACCCCAACCGGGGTCTTTTTCTTTTGTGTGTCGTCGGTCCTTGGGTTGTTTCTCAGCCCAGACTGGTTCATGAATATCCAAGTATGGTAGTAGTGCTGTATTATGGTCCTTTCACAGCAAATAACTCTGCAGTTTTGGCTGATAATGTATCAGTAGTTGTAATGCATATAGGGCCTCCCGTTACGTAGCCCAGTACAAACCTCAAATTATTCTTGGCAAGAAGAAGAGTTCCCCAAGTAAAAGAGATTGTTGCATGGGGTTTCAGGATGTCTTTCAGCTGTCAGAATATCATGTGACATGAAGCTGACCAATCATATATCATGCTTCCAGTTCTGCCAGTGGACCAAGAAATCCCCCTTTTCAACCCATGCAATAATCACCTTCTGTCTACTCTTCATATCATTTTTTCAAAAGTGCTTTGTGTGTTTCGTTTACAGAATATGCCCATCCATGAATCTGAGACCAACTTTGAGAGATTTGGAATGTACGTCATCTTCAATGTGTCATTCTTTATCTTCATCACCACGATTGGGCTCAACATCATCTTTGGTATCATCGTGGATACATTCTCCGAGTTGAGGGATCTCAAGGTGAGTCATGGTGTTGTCAAGTACATGTGGCACTGCCATCTTTGCCTTGGTCACTCCCAATGTGCAGAGTGCCCATGGTTTGTTCATCAACATGACATTGACATCATGACGCTTATTCCTTCATCTGTTTTTCAGTGGACTGCTGAAAAGGACATGAGGGATTGTTGTTTTGTCTGCAGCAGGAGCAGCTATGACTTTGAACATTATGGAAAGGTAAGGATCACCGTACAAGTATGTTCCTAACAAATCTTTGAGTGCTCAATAACAAATCCTTTCAAGTCAAACCAGAAATAATCAGGCTATGTTGTAAATCTTTAATGTGTCTTAAACATTCACTGGTTCATGATCTTTTCAGGGGTTCCAACACCACTGTAAATATGAACACAACATGTGGTCCTATATCTTCTTCTTTATCCACCTTGCCGACACGAAACCCAACGACTACACAGCTCTGGAGCTCCATGTTTATAAACTGGTAGGTGTAATCAACGTCAGTACCGAACATTAATCTGTTGTGTATCAAACTTGTGTTCTCAGTGATAAAAGATGTTTTTGATTGTGATTTCAGTTACAAAAGGAGAACTATGACTTCTTCCCTCTGAATCGAGCGCTGTGCCTGAGTGAGATGGAGAACGACCAGGCAGAGACGAAGTTTGATGAGCTGCTTCATTATGTCTCTTCCATCTTCCACAAGCAGAAGGAAGAGGTAAAATTGGGGACTGTAGCTACGATAGAGGGCAGCAACTGCAACCCAATCAGGTCTTGTGCAGTGGACATCTTTTGTTGGGGAACCTGATCACTTGGATGTCTCTTTCATTTCAGTAACATTAGCCACTAGTGACACCTATTTATAGGCGGTGAGCTATGGTCCCCATTTCTGTCTTGGTCATTTCCACAGTTCAAGTCATGACTTTCTTCTCTTTTAGGAGCTTAGAAAGAAGCAGGAAGAGGAACGACTCAAACAACAGAAGTGGGAGGAGGAACATCGACGTATGTTGTATGGGAACGGTGACCAACCAGAACCACCTGTGGATCCAAGCTGGTCCATACCGAACTTGGCTATGCCACCAAATGGGAAGAAACCCGCCCCACCTCCTCCACCGCCCCCGCCCCCACCGTCTGACTTAGGGGAGTTACCCGAATCGCAGGAAGAATCTCCTGTGATTGAGATTCAGTACGACGACGGCGATGAAATGTTGGATCCGTATCAACAGAAAGTTGATGAATTGACGGATACAGATGGCACGGTGGATGCTGTAGATGGTGAGAAGGAACCAGGAACTGAGGATGAAGAAGACAAAGAACATGGTACGGAGGATGGTGAACTTGGTGATGTTTCAGATACTGAAGGTACTGAGGAGCATCCAGCTGCTGATGAGGATTTGAGTGATAACAGCAGCGATGCATCAACTCATAGTTACTCTCTCACACCGGATGTGGAAATCATGGATTCAGAAAGTACAATTAGTAGTGATGATGGGGATAATGCACCAACTGGTCAGGTCACAAGACTCTAAGCCTGTGATACACCAAACAATGTGGCCGTGTTTCGTGATTTAGACTTCTACACTTGATTCTGACTGTGTACCAGCAGAATGTTGGTAAATTTGGTGTCAGCCCCTTGGACTGGGAGAAAGTTACTTGCTTAGGACGTGGTACTGATATTGTCATTGGATTGATTCCTATGCCATTATTACAATGGATTGATTGACAGTCAAAAGTAAAGCCCATGCTCGTAATGTCCAACTCAGACTGAGTACCGGTATTGCTTATGGTACAGACAGAGCGGACTGTATTTTAGTTCTCTAAAAGGTAGAGATGCCAAATCTTCATGAACCTGAACCTTAGGCCAAAGACACTTGCATCATAACCAAGAGCAGTTACATCATGACATCAACATTGTTGGTAAAATAATCTGATCAAACGATCAGAACCCTTAAAAAACAACATGTGGATACTCATTGCTTTTATTTTACCTTTTTAAAACAGTTTTTTACTCAGTTTTTATTAATGCATGCACGCGACTGCCTTTTCTTTTTAACCAGAATCATTTTTTATATGCTGAAAGCACTACGGTAGTGTTATGCATTAATAGAGGAGGCAAGCTGCAGGTGTCTCCTCTGAGCAATAGGAGTACAGACCATGCTGGCATTAGACTTACTCAGTGAACATTAACAAATCTCTTTGATAGGCTGCGAATTCTACTTTAAAATGTCCAGTCAAAGTCCTTCTCTTTTCCCCTAACCTTCACTGGTCCCAACACACTTTGACACATGTATGTAAGAGTTCATTGGTCAATGCATGAGTTTGATATACGTATAGTACCTATGGATTGTACATAATGTGGTCGCACCCACTGCTGATGTGGAATGCAATACATGTACTTACACTGCTGAGACAGAAAAAGTCCAGACTTATACCATTATGTTTGATATTGTAAATACTTTGTTTATTGCTTGTACTTAGAAGAGAACAAATCTATACTCAAGAACGAATCCCCACCCGTTCCACATAACCATATAGGCCTAGAGACAAATCCCAAATTGACGTAAACGGGAAAGATCTGCGCACTTCCGCCGAAATAGCAACAAGAACCTCGGTCTGAAACTGAATGACGTGACGCAGAGAACCCCACGACAGTGACTTCGACGACGTTACGTCAGAGTTGACCATTGCTGAATCACGGATTGCGTCACGTCAGCTGGTTTCAGGTCGAGGTTCTTGTTGCTATTTCGGCGGAAGTGCGCAGAACTTGGAATTTGGGATTTGTCTATAGACCATGATTTTGATCTTATGATATACTGAAAGATGAGACATTTTATTCATGATGGCAGTGGAACCAGCATCAAGTAGGCCTAATTATCAGTCCAACCCATGGTATATTGGTACTTAATAGAGATTTTTTGGTACAGCTGCTGCTGAATTATCAGTGTGTGTCTTCCATCAGTACAGGCTTAGCCTGAGCCCTCTGTTCCTGGGTAATGGTTCAGATGGGCAGAAATCTGGTCTTGAACATCTTACATGTGGTGTAAGCCTCCCTTGTTTTAATAATGTGATGATGGTCACACATCTATCACCTTACACT
>NMRB01006489.1:0-11191 GCA_002633025.1 Notospermus geniculatus
GGTGAAAGAACTTTTTTCTGTCACGTTTATAGAGAAAATGACAGTGATGATGGCTGTAGCGGCAAAAAAGACAAATCGATTGATGTATGGTACTTGATGTATGTCAAATTTGACCCAGCCGTTGCGGAGATATCGGCCATAAACCTCGCGCCAATTGGATGTGGAATGAAGTGTAGATTCTTTACCCCTACCTCCCACAGTCCTACTCAATGGAGATACCATATCAGAAAGTCTACTGATATCTATATTTTACGAAGGTAGTATCTACTGTGAAGTCCTTAATTCCTATAAAACAAGGCTTGTAGAACTGCTGGTTTCAAGTAATGTTCGAGGTATTTCGCACAAAAAACAGCCATGAACAGGAACGGTAACTGGGAGAGGAAGATTTCCTGATACCTACTTGAAAACCTTTTCATCCGTCAAAGGTTCAGCATTGGTTACATCCCAGTCAAACCGTTTTCCCTGGATATACTTCATACAGACACCATTCTTGAAGATGCAGTATATCTGTGGGGTCAACCCTCTTTCATTGAAGACCCTCACGGCGGCTTTCTCCCTGTCGCGCTTAAAAAGCGTGTCCCAGATGTCATCCGTTATGCGAACAACTACTGCATCTGAGGTTTGTTGGCCTTCAGTGACAAGAAGGGTAAGGTTGATCGCCCCTGAACCTGGGCATTTCTGCAGAGGTGAATGAAAGATAACAGGTTGACGTTGTCGAACTTGTGATGCTAACCGGATTTTTGCGATAACTCACTTACTGATCTCAAGCCGACAGCGGAAACCGAAACCTTCTATCCGCTTGATTGTGACTCGGCACAACAAAATGAGTCGGAAGTCGCACAGAAGACCGAAGGTGGAACCAGACAGCAACCACAGAAATCGACAACGTCAAATTTCACAATGGGCAGACAATCCTGAAATCAGCGAACCGTTGGCGTCACCTTGGACATGTTGGGTCTTCTTCTGTGCGCATTCCGACTCATTTTGTCGTGCCAGGTCACAATCGTGGGAGATTTTATGCTTACGGCTACATAGGCCAACGGCAGTGGCATGAAAGATGGCGCGGTCACTTGGGATACCTACCTTAAAGTCAATATTTGACCAGTTTGGCCTGATGACAGCGAAAATCCTCTCTAGGCTTTCCTTGTAGTTAGATGGATCGACAAAAATATCAAGCTCGTACGGACTGCTCACGCCAGCCATGTTTTTTATTTCATACATCTATAACTCAATCGATTCCTCTCCGTTTTGCTAATACAATCTGACCTAACCTACTTTCTGAAAGCATGGATAATAACCTATAATGGCCCACTGACGAAAGTTCGAACCAAACTGGGTCAATGTCTTCATACACTGCATTATCATGACAGGGATCGAAATCAGCCCGACAAAGGATTTGCGTACCATTGAAGTTACGGGCGTGGGATAATGGGGTAAAATTCGACCTTTCTAAGCAGGCTTGTATCATTCAGTTGACCTGCATACCCCCCCCCAAAAAAAATGTCTGCTTTCAACTTTCCAGTCTTTTTTGCTGGTTGATCAAAACGCCAATTAGAATAAACACGGCGGGCAGCTGCGACTCTTTCATATATATGCCTGTGTACTGTTGCTTTCATCACTTCAGATACATTCGTTGGTGCATCAGTATTGCGATTATAATCTTGAGGTACTCTATGGTGTCTTCATGGCTATAATTTCCTCCTTGTGGGCTCCTATCCATTCCAATTCCTGGATTGCCATGCTAGAAAAAGAGAAAAGTTGTCTGGTTTGGTCTTATCTCTGGTAGTCAAAACTGTTCCTCATGGATTTGACGGTAAACAAATGGATTCCTAGCCATGAAACTACCCCTCTCCTAACATACTCATCAACAGACCCTCTACCACAGGATATTCAAGGACAAACACACTCCCTCAAGATGTGCTCGCCACGGGTCAATATGCTAGTTATACTAACTCCAACATAGCCTTTGGAGACATAAGCTGGTCCACTGGTAGCGCGGATATTTTGGTTTGTGCCCAGGAATAAAACATGTAACAAGCCTGAAATGAAGAACGGAACTGTGAGACAGATTTGTTTACAGAAACAAAAGGAAAAAAAATCGGTCGCAGCGCTCGCAGTAACGCCGTGTGGTGCTAGTAAGTACCGCGACCTCCTCATTGGTATAGATTGCAGAAACACCTTGACACCCTAGAGTCAGAATGAACGAAATTGAAAAAAATAGGAACATCTTACCAATGTCGATATTTCTGTTTGCCTATGCAGCCTCTCGACGTCCAAATCCGTGACGTCATGATCAAGATCGCCCAACTTTCTACTCGTTTCCAAGTATTCCCTGTAGAATACCTTTTTCAGTGCCAACGGATGTCGCTCGCTAGGCTTGCTTGGCACTCGAATTAAACCTATGGAAGACGAAATACATGTAGAACAAAGGTGCTTGAAACATGTAAGCCGTTCCTAGAGATGTGGCTCGCTGATCTTTAGTCCGAACGTCTGACTCGTATTGCTATTTTTATCCTATTTGCCGGACGCAATACAGAGTCAGATGATGAGTAAACGAAGAACGAGATTTTGGGTCTACGTCATCAGCATGATCAGGTCACCGATTGATGATTACCGTATCATGTGACCTCAAACAGTAAAGATGGTGTTGCTGTGTATCTGCTTTTGGAGAGGAACATTTTTCGTGGTTTTGATAACAAATTGCGATTTTCTTCCTGAACGAAGGTTTGTCTGGCTAGAGTGAACAGAGAGCGTGATTGCGAGTATAGCTGGTTGAAACCTAAGCAAGTAGAAAGCCTGAGAGCAGCGTTGTCAAATGATACGATTGCCGTCTTGCCCACAGGCTATGGGAAACTAAAAATAAACTAAATGGACATGCAAAACCCGACCTGGGGACGGGTGGACCAATCAAAATAGACCCCCCGCGATAGGCTTCATCTGACTCTTGTTGCGTCCGTCAGATCTGAAAATGAGCTACAGGTGGCAGTGTTCGGACTAGCTGATCTTACTTAGTTGTTGATGAAGGTCACTATCTCAGGAGATGTACAGTGTACATACATACACGTACACATGTAGAATCAAAACTAATTCATGCATGCATTTACCTGTGGCTGAAAACGCCAGAAACGTCGCCAAGTCATTGGTCGCAAAGTCAAAGGCAGCCGTTTCATAATCAATGAAATACAGGCGATCTGCAAAACAATTTTAAATACGAATATATTGTCATTAACAACATCAACAACTAATCCAACTTTTTGGTTACTCTTTCTAGGTTTATTTTAACACGACGTTTCTACCAGTGTTCCCTGGTCGTTGTACACTTGACAACGATCAGGGAACACTGGTAGAAACGTCGTGTTAAAATAAACCTAGAAAGAGAAAACAAAAAGTTGGATTGGTTATTCGGAACCTTTCTAAAAATGCCATTCAAACAGTTCATAACAACATCAACATTCCTCACTACAAGCTCAGGAGGCTGCTAAACCTGTTTTACAGCGTGTTATTGCTGCTGGTGTACCAGTTGAGGAAATCCTAGGAATGATAGTCCGGGACACAGCAGTCTGGTATGGCTATATCGAATGGTCATAGTCTCTACAGCCATATCTACACTAATCTCTCGTTGAACAATAAGACCAGACTAGGGGTCGTATTTTAGAATGTTCCTTAACGTTAAGGTCGACCTTAAGGGTCGTATTCATAAAGCGGTTCTATCATTAGAACCATCTTCGGCTGGTTCCAAGTGTACTTCACCACTACACTTGGAACAGGTGTAAAGGGAAAGAATGTCCTCAGGAAAAACTGTCCCAGGAACAAAATATCCTATTGTTACATTCTAATCTGTGGGGATTGGTTTTCAATAGTCATGCCGCTTATTCCGTCATTCAACAATAGAAGTGGACACTTTTTACAGGGGGACACTCTGTACCGTTACACCGGCCTAAGACGGTTCTAACAATAGAACCGCTTTATGAATACGACCCCTTGTGTATTGTAAAACCATCGAGAACAATAGATTTCAAGACGTGAAATGGTGACCATGAAGTTAGCCACCCCTCCCACCCTAGGGAAAAAAAATACACTTCTTTGGCTTCAAGGTATTTTTGAGACGATCCCCTACATCATAAAGGAATCAAAAAGTTTCAATTTTGCTGACTTATTTTTTTTCTTCGATAAAGCAACATTAAATTCGAGCTATCTACCCACCTTCATCCTCAACATACAACGCGTTAGAAGGATGCCCATCGTGATGACAAAGTACAATAGGAACGCCAGAATCCGAAAGCGCCTGAATAATTTCCTGCCAGTATCCAATTATTTGCGATTTCTTTGGGAATTCATCATTGAATCTGGATTTTGAAACAAGAGGTACCATTTTATTGTACACATTAGGCAGAGTAGCTGAGTTCCTAGACATCTGATACGCCGGGCAAGGAAGCGACAAAATTTTGCATGTTTTTTTTGTATCTTGCGTGAATTGATCAAGGGTACCTTCCGTCACCATTAACAATACATACTGCTTTTCCATCTCTTTACCACTTTTGAATTCAGGTGGCCAGTTTGTCTTGATGTCATCCATGAGCCTTTTCCCCTCTAATAGACTGGGATTCAATAACGATTCGAACTTCTGGATGGCTAAATCACTCGTCTTCTTACTGTGGTACTTGGCGAATTCCCGAGCAGCGGCTCTGGAAGTTAACATACCCCAGTATTTCGGCACTATCAAGTTTAAGACGTCGTGTGCTTTTTGGCTTCGAAAATTATCCGCCATTAGGCCTGCGTGTAGTTCTGTCAGCTGGACAACAAGTTATGGTACATCTTTTGATCATATGACCTTACTTGACCCCTAGTTCCCATACTCAATTAATATATCAAACCAGCAAGAACCCGTGGTAATCGGCAATTCTGAGTTTGGCCGAGGTTGGAATGCACGGCACGGCTGGAATTGGTGCAACACGGTGTGTTGTAGGGAGAATTTAGAAAGCAATCGAGCAACACCGTTAAAAAAAGTAAAATTGCTACCAGAACAAAGTCCTTTTCGCAAATTAAACCACCCGTTGCATCAGGATATGCATCCTCTTGCAACAGGTCCTCTAAAACGCGCCCCCCTACTCGCACGTCCGAGGCCCTGTTGAAATTGGCGCCTTTTCGCTGTGGAACTAGCGACAGAAAATCTGTCGCTGAATACAACCAATCACAGCGAAGCTTCTCTCCCGCCATGGTCACTCCCAAATATGGTGGTTTCAAACATTGCTCGATTCGCAGACAAACTCGCTGGCTTTTTACTATTCCTGAATTAACTTCGCGTAAAAATGGTTCTCAGGGATTATCTATATAATGGGTAAGTACCGACGGGTTCAATACACGAAGGTATGATCCAGTTCATGTGTTTGGGGCAGCTATCATTCCGACAGCATGCATAAATTATGGAATGAGATGCATTGCTATGAGACTGGTACCCGGTAACTCATAACACCAGATATATGTGCATACGTTACAGCACTAGGCGCGATGTCTGCCCATTACATCAAGTGGCGATCCCCCACTGCATTGCATGGTTTATTCGTGAATTACCAGTTGGCGAGTACACATGAGGGAACAGCCCTCTTCCCCACCGAAACGGGGTGGGTTTCCCCAGGGCATTGTAACGCGCTATGCAGAGTGGAAATGCCCTGGGTTCCCAGGATGCAGGATATGGTATCCTGGTATATTACCCTGCCGATTTTCTAGGTAAAACAAAGCTTCTAAGTGTGACTTTATTGAGCCGACTTCCAGCATTATTATATAGATGGTCTGTTGATGCCAATTCATTGCGGAGGTAGAATCTAAAGTATGATTCACCCTTAAGCCGGTGACAGACTGGCGCGTACGCGGCGCGTCCTGCAGGCGTTCCACCAATCAAATTGTCCGGTACGTGTTTCGGTCCGTGTTACCGCCTGCCTGATTGGTTGAACGCTTCCCGGGGCGTTGCTTACGCGCCAGTCTGTGACCTCCTTTACTTCAACATGGGCAAAGTGCCAAGCTTGGAAATGTGCACAGGTCAGTGGTAAATAATCCATGTTGCAGTTAATGATATTAGGGTAACTTGATTTAGGCCTACTTTCCATGAGCCTATAGCCCTGTTTACACTACATAGAAATCCCCGGCCTTTTGGAGGGTTTTTGAGACCCGTGTCAAGCCCGGTGTAATGTTTTTCACTGCCCCCCGTTCGTCAATGCCCCCCAACAGAAGACTGACGGAATAAGCCGCGACCCGACAATAGGGGAGGCACTGATAAACATGCCTTTCTGTATTTGAGTGTCCGCCACACAGTAAAGCGGGCAGTGTCATACGGGGGGCATTCTCATACATTACACCGGCTCTGAAAAAACCCGCCTGAGACCCGGCGCGCGACAACAATATTAAAATCTTGTGACGGGGACCTAAATTAAGCCCTCCAAAAACCGTTCGAGCTCGGAGGGGCTAATTAGCACCGGGGGTTTCATCCCGGGTCTATTAGACCCGCGCTGTTGACAGGTGTAAACAGAAAAAGCCCGGGTGCGACGCGGGTTTTTATGTAGTGTAAACAGAGCTAGTAGCAAATCCAAGGTTGTACTCAATCAACTGGTGAATACTATGGTTTGTGGTTTAATCATTGTGTTCACTTGTGGCGTCTGTTGCACAATCTCCTGATACCTACTTGAAAATCTTTTCATCCCTCAAAGGTTCAGCATTGAGTGCATCCCAGTCAAATCGTTTTCCCTGGATATACTTCATACATACACCATTCTTGAAGATGCAGTATATCTGTGGGGTCAACCCTCTTTCATTGAAGACCCTCATGGCGGCTTTCTCCCTGTCTCGATTTACAAGGGTGCCCCAGAATGTGTCTTCCGTTACGCGAACAACAACCGCATCGGAGGTTTGTTTGTCTTCAGTGACAAGAAGGGTAAGGTTGATCGCCCCTGAACCTGGACATTTCTGCAGAGGTGAATGAAAGAAACAGGTTGACGTTATCGTAATGCTAACCGGGCATTTGCCAAAACTCACTAATTGATATCATGCCGACAGCGGAAACCGAAGCCTTCTATCCGTTTAAATGTGGAAGATTTTATGCTTACGGCTACATAAGCCAAAGGCAGATGAAAGATGGCGCGGTCACTTGGGATACCTACCTTAAAGTCAATATTTGACCAGTTTGGCCTGATGACAGCGAAAATCCTCTCTAGACTTTCCTTGTAGTTAGATGGATCGACAAAAATATCAAGCTCGTGCGGACTGCTCACACCAGCCATGGTTTTATTTCATACATCTATAACTCAATCGACTCCTCTCCGTGTTGCTAATACAGTCTGACCTAACCTAAAACCCACTGATTAAAGTTCGAACCAATTGGGTCACTGCATGATAATGATGATAGAGATCGAAATAAGTTAATATAGCTAAACGGTGTCCCAGAGCAAACACCGTTATCCTGTGAAAATGGTTTAATAGGAAAGTTAAGATCAGCGCCTAATCACGGGTCGAAATGTAGGCCATACAAAATTTGTCCTCGTTGTAGGCCAACCTAATTCTATCCGTAAACGTAAGATTTCACTACCCCTATTTTGACCAAGTCCCGAGACGTACATTTATCACCATAATAATGGGTTCCCCATAAGCTACGTCTACACGAGAGACTAACTTGTCTCGGGTCAACTTTGTCTCGAGACAAAATAACCCGAGACAAGTAACGGAGCGTCTACACGGAATATAGTTCTGGCTTTGAATATGACGTCACAAGTCGCCAACACTGGAGTACACATACTAGCCTACAGAGGCACAGCGAAATGAGCCGTACATACCCCAATATAGGTCTTTGTCCCGAGACAAACGGGCGACTGTGTCTACACGACAGCTGTCTCGAGACAAAATTTGACTCGGGTTAACTTAACCCCCCCACCCCCACCCTACTGGGGTCAAATTAACCCGAGACAAAGTTGTCCGTCGTCGTCTGTCGTCCGTTAGCAGGGCACGTTTTGTAACTGCTGGGGCTATTGATCTGAAACTTCGTACATATATACCCGTACGTCATATGACCTATGACACCAAGTTTTGGTCCGATTCGATCCTTGGTTTGGCCACCAGGTGGCTAAAACCAAAAACACAAAAAGTGCAATAACTCCTGAACTATAGTACGTTTAAGTCATCTGGAGCTCGATGGGCGTATGTCAATCAAACCCTTAGTAACCAGACCACAATGAACTTAGGGTTTACTCTAAACGGTCCAACGCACATTGTTTTCTAACCAGCTGAACCTTGGTTTGAAATTGAACATACAACTAGACCTTGATTTGAAATTGAACATAGGCACAGGCATGGGATTGGCTGGAAGTGTCACTGTCAATAAAACGCATGTCAATAGCCAGACTGCACCAACAATACCAAGGTCTGCCTGACAACCGAAGGTCCGCCCATCCAGAGTGAGGGAACTGGGCAAGGGGCTGTGTTGTGTGTTGGCTGTGTTGTTGGGGATGCTGGGCTGTTTCCCTGGCTTCAGCAGACATGTTGATGTCGCTGAAGCCAGGGAAACAGTTATTAGTCTATGTACATTATTGCTTTTATATAGGTAAAACCAGATACTGCTATTGTTACGGCAGTTTTTGATACATTTTCCATCAGGATTAGGGTTAGGGTTAGGCCCAGTGCGGAAATACTGACTGCCGTACCCATAAGAACAGCCATAGGCCTAGTTCTAGGCTGTCCTGTGCCTTAATGAATGATTTATTTCGCATATTGTAGCAATTGCAACATCTCGAAAAATAACTTGCTGAGGAGAGAAAAAAGAATAAACACAAAAGATGAAGAGAAGAAGAAAAGACGAAAAGACGAAAAAGAAAAAAAGCATTGGACGGGATTCGAACCCGGGCCCTGGATTGCGAAGCAACAATCCGGCATTCCGCCCTGAACCACCGAGATGCGCAACGCCACCAAGACGTGCAACACCAGTGACGTGTGCTACCACCTCAACGGCAACGCGCAGTAGCGTTGCTATGATGCGGTTTGAGTAAATCCGCGACGTCATTGTGACGTCATCAATTCATAGGTTTGAAATTAAATCTAAATTTACAAATAAACCGCTCGGCAAAGTGACGGATTTTTCCATCGATACATTCTTTCCAGTCCTCCTTAATTCTCATGCGAAGTTTCAGCGCTTAACTATGCCTTACAGGGTGTTTTTGGCATGCTGTTTGCCAGGATGGCAGATTTCTTATATAAGGCGAAATTCAGAGTCGGACCACCTGTGACGTCAGCAGCTTCGCTATCTGGCCGCTGCGCGGCGTTCCGGGTCCTTTGCGTCGAGCTCCAGATGACTTAAACGTACTATAATGAATGGATCGTCTCCAAATTTTTATCATAGGTGTATCTAATGAAGATACATAAAATATATAACGGGTTTTTGATTTGACCTACTTTTCAAGGTCACAGAGGTCAAAGTTGAGAATTTTGCCTTTTGGTGGCACGTTTCGTAACCGCGTAGGAAACTCTTAACCCTTTACCATTCTCTCGTAACTCCACACCTAAACTACCACCTGCTGTCTTGGGGCTACAATAAGCAAGACATTCTGAAGCTAAAAAATCCATCTGTATATTTAGTGGCTGTAACTTCCTATCACACACGGAACCTTTATTTATAAACGTGAAAATACTGTCTCTAACTGATCTTCATTCCTACATCCAGATGAAATTTCTACATGTATATAGATGCTTCCAAGACGACCTACCTGGCTACTTTCTACATAATTCCTTCCCAACGAATGCTGAAATCCATCCTCACAATACCCGAAATAGACAGAATCTAGTCATTCCACTTTGTTAACATAATTTCGCTATGCAGAGACCTTTAGTATCGTCCCTATCTTTAACTCCCTACCAAATCTTGTCTCTGCCTTTTTTTTACTTAGTCTACACGGTTTCCTAATGCATTATAAGAACTACATGCACTTACTTGGATTGTACAGTAATCATTGCACCGTTGAAAATTTTTATGTTTGCAATCGGTTGAATGTTTAGTGCCATCTTTTAATACCTACATCTATTTTTTTCTTTTTGACATCATTGTATTACTTCTATACTTATAACTACATGTACTTCTTGTAATATTGTACTTCCTTCAAGGGCACAACGATCATTATTTTGATCTTGTTGTGGCCCTGACCATTTTGATATTCTATTTTCTGTATTTCTGTATGTTTTGTGTTGGTCAAATAAAACAAACCACAAAACAAACAACAGGATTTGCGACGGCATACCATTAAAGGGATACTCCACTCATTGTGTAAAATTCTGAATTTTTGAAATATCGTTAATACATTCAAATCCACTGATATCTGCAACATGTCGTTTTTTTTTTAAATCAGGAAACTCATCATTTTAAGTCATGGCAATAGTCTCCATGGATTGATAAAAATTCAAAAGTTTACAATGAGTGGAGTCTCCCTTTAAAGTTACAGGCATGGGATATTAATGAGGTAAAGTGAAGTAATTCGACCTTTGGAAACAGGCTTATATCAATCAGATGACCTGCATCCCCCCCCCAAAATGTCTGCTTTCAACTTTCCACTCTTTTCACTGGTTGATCACAACGCCAAGAATAAAGATGGCGGACAGCTGCGACCGTCTTTCGTATATGCCTATGTACTGCAGTTGCCTTAAAGGTGCTCTAGTTCGAATTGTAAACATTACGGTGTGCCACCTATTGTCAACTTCTGGTACTAACAAATCAGATAAAATCGAATTAAATCTCGCATTTCAGAACTTTTTGTTTGTTTTTGAGCGTAAAATCATAAATATATTTCAGTTACAAGAATATTTATCAAGGTAGATATAAAAATAGATAACATTAATGTTTTGGTATACACGGTGCTGCCACCTGTCCGAGGAAAAATAACTATTATAATCAACCATGTAAATAAACAAACCGTAATGTTTACAATTTGAACTAGAGCACCTTTAACATTCAGACACCTTCGTTGGTGCATCAGTATTGCGATTATAATCTTGAGGTACTCTATGGTATCTTCATGGCTAGAAGTTCCTCCTTGTGGGCTGCTATCCATTCCATTTCCTGGATTGCCATGCTGGGAAAAGAGAAAAGTTGTCTGGCTTGGTCTTATCTCTGGTATTCAATGCATGTGAAGTGTTATTAGTCTGGACGCAAAACCCCGAAAAGGGG
>NMRB01006495.1:921-11130 GCA_002633025.1 Notospermus geniculatus
TGTGTTAGGGACAGAAATCCTCTCCCTTATTGTGTTTTTTGTGCAAAAAACTGCCAGATTTTGGTGTTTACCGAAGAATGACGGAAAGACCTGAAGTGTTACGAATGGGTTATCTGTTGTGGGGATACATACCGATATAGATCTGATTCATTGGTCCTTCCTATCATGAACTGATGAAACATCTTTTTGGGTGCCACACGGATTGTGTCTGTTCCTATATCGTTTGCACTCCCTGCATGTTGTGTTACTAATGCATTCGTGTTGTTTTGGCTCGTTAGGATGGGTGCTCGGCCTGACCACCGAACAACTCACAAAAGCTGTTGGACAAAACGAGGTCTATATCGACCGAGATACACACAACAAAGTGATCAACATGAAGTAAGAAATATGAGTGTTTCACTGGGCGCCTCAGAATATTGTGCTCCATACAGTCTGATGCCCTGAATCAAGGGTTTTACGAATGTGATTAGATCTTTAAGCAAAATATATGTGAGGAGCTCAACACTTTTATTCTGACTGTTTTAGATTAGATTTCTTTTTAACGTTTAGACTAGTAGTCATTTTGAATTGGTTTTGTTCACTCGGGTTTAGTACGACTATTGGGTTTGTTTCTTTGGCATTGAATTTGATGCACATATACTGGTACATGCACTCAAACTTATGTTGCCCTTGCATGTGTACGTGTGGACTGCACACACCTCATCTCTCATGCCTGCACTGATTATGCACGACAGCATCGTTTCTTCTGTTGATATTGTTTAATAGTGCCTGACACTGATACATCTTTATCTATATAGTGCTCTTAAAGTTTAGTTTAGTTTACCACCTTCATCCATCTTTGACTTTTCGAGTCAGATGGAACAATAAACTGCATGTTACTTATGACTTGACAAGACAAAACTTGAGAAATGGGTAGAAGTCACCTGAGTGCAAGGCATAGGAGCCTCTTGTATCATCTACCGCAGTAGTTTTTGGCCATTTTATCGCCACAACTTCAGTCTATTTGGGCTAAAAAACTTAATTTTTTTTAGATGTGTATAACATGCTGCAGGCTCATTTATTTTCACTGCTTGAATATTAGGTCAGAACTTGAAGAAATTCAACAGAAAGTGTTGAAGGAACGTGAAAAATACCAATTCACAGCTCAGAATAAGAACGCTGTCTCTGCCGTCCCTAAGTTCAACATCAATGACAAATACGTCCTCGACCGGGAAGATGCAAGTTATACCCTCAGTTTGGAGGTTCAAATGGCAATCGATAATGTTCTATTACAGGCAAGTTTTGTAAGGACACGAGCTTTTATGTAAGGGGCACTGGTAAGGGGCTGTGCCAACCATTCGCGCTTCACATTATTACCTTAGCAATAGACCTGTGCGATCAAGATCAAGCTCCACTTCTTGGGAAGTACAACAGTCCTCGGCTGCCACAAAGCGCACATCTGCTTTCATATCATCTCTGTCAGCTACATTAGCTTTAGGTACACTTTACCAGATGGGTGGGGTGAGCCAGTTGTGATGAAGAGATTTAGCCAAGGGATATCCTTGCTTGTATAGCTAGCGTACTACTGGCAGCCATGACACCATTCTCGATCCTTTCAGAGTGATGTCCCCATTGACCTGTTGGATGTGGACAAGAACTCTGCTGTTGTTAGTTACAGTCAGTGTGACCCTGGGGTATGTATTGACTGGCTGTTCCAGTATCCAGAAATTAGTCCAATTTTTCGAAGTTTAGGGTTGTCACCGCGTTTATGGTTTATATGTTCACCAGCACCGCTGTGATTGTCAATTTCAGCAAGGCAACTTCTTACTTGCCACGTACAGATGCCAAGCAAATACAACAAGGCTTGAGTTGAAAGTTCGTTCTATCGAGGGCCAGTATGGCATGTTACAGGCATACGTCACTCCTCGTCTTCAACCGAAGATCTGTCAGGTTAAACAGTACATGATCAAGCCGTTATCTTTACATCAGCGGACACATGTCTTTGATGAAGGAAGGTACTTGTGTAGTTTTTGCTGGTGCTACCCACTTGCCAAATCGCCATTGGCTATTATTCCTCCTGTGTCGAACTTCATGTGGCGAAATTCATTCAGTTGAAGATGCATAATGAGTGTACCGGTACATGTGAATATTTGGTGAATTCAAATGTCATTTGGCTAAAACTTGAGAAGGGCCACCAGCCCCATCCCTTATCTTTGAAATGATAATGAAAACATTGAAATTCGTATGTTTCAAAAGGGTTATCTTACTGCGGTCCTCTTAGATACAATTTTCCATAGGAGGGTTTTTCAGCTTGCTGCTATCCATACAACCCCCCCCCCCCCCTCACAAGGAAGGAGCGTATGGAGAGGAGCAAGCTAAAAACCCCTGCTATGGGAGCATGGTAATACATTGTATAAGGTGCCTAAAAATACTAAGGGATATTGACCATTTTCAGACCACGCAACACACTGAAGTTGGTTGGTAACTTCAGTTTGGCCGAGATGCATTCTTGGGTCTGTTTCTGTCTGCCAGAACTACCGGAGAGGACACCTGCAGGAGACTCATGTACATTTCAGTTTACGTCCACATTCTTGAACACGCAGTTGCAATGCTCTTACAGGTAGGCCTACATGTATTGCCAGTTCAGCTCCTTTGGGACTCAATCAGTGTCATTGGGTCATATGAATAAAGACTAGCAAATGCTTTTACTTCAGATTTGTACAGCACTGCCTAGTGCATTTGTATTGCAAAATCCAAGCAAAAACATTTACCGGTACTAGTCTTTATTCATATGACCCAATGTCTGATTGTTGCGATTCACACACACGAACTTCTGAATTCCATTTCTTGCCATTTTAAATGTAAAAATAGAAGTGTTGCTATTTTAAATGTTGATAAATATCAATCCCAGTACTGTAGACCACTTCAACTACTTTTCAAACATGTTTGTATTTCAGGAAAGGTGATGCTCTGTTTCGATCTGACAACATTTCTACCATCTCCATCCTGAAGGACGTTCTGACAAAAGAAGCCACCCAAAAGAAGATCAGACTGGATATAACTTATGGTATTCATGGTTATATGCTTGCTCTCGCTCTTGGTTTTAACCATAAATGTCATCTGATTTCACGAACGATAAACTCTGTAGGCATCCTCACGCTCTTCAGAGAGGCTGCACAATAACATTTGACTTCACAAAAAAGGACTAGTACAAGAAGAAGGTATACCTCATTCCAACTTGCACCCTAATGGGGAACCCGCAGAACTACGCCACGACGTGGCGCTGTCAGTGTAAGACCCGGAAGTCCTATTTTCTAACAGTATTTCCATTTACTTCTTGCCCGAAAATAAACCACTCTGTTTGGTTCAATTTTGATTAAATTACACTGTCCTGTTACATGTTCAAAGTTCTCCATATATCACTGCTTTGTTTCGTCAGAAATGCCGGAGGATGCCAATACTGACAACGTCTTTTGGGGAAATTTCCACGGAAAATTGTGTAGAAAAATGTACACATGCTTTGACGACGTGACGTCAACAGCGAAAAAAGTGACGTCAGTACGTCATTCGGGTCTTATACTGACTGCGCCATCTGCAGTCATGCGGGTTCCCCATTGTGGGCATTTTCTAATTTTCAGACATCAATGAAGAGTCGATACCACATACACTGCAGTTGATCCATCCGAAGCTAGAATACCAGCTTCTTCTGGCCAAGAAAGTTCAGCTTATCGATGCACTGAAGGTAAAGGAAGAACTTGTTGTGTAGGCCTACACGTAACAAAACACTGGTTTGTACTTGGACATGATTCAGTGTACATGATACATGCAGGTGTTGATGTGCCTGATACTCTATGTATAGGATGCCTGCTGTGTGTATTCACTGTCATTTACGCAGTTGCCTGTCGTCAATGAAGCAATGTCATGTACTTGGTGGATTTAAAAAAAGATTAAATCTGAGTTTCATGTTTTGAGTTTCACGTTTTGCAGGAGCTTCAAGTTCATGAAAATGACAGTTCGTTCATGTCACCAGAGTATCAGCAGATCTTGCAAGATGCAGACAGCCTGCAGGCAGAGTACAAGCGACAGCCATGTCATCTTGAGAGACTATATGGTATCCTTTTGAATTGAAATTGACAGAACAAACACACTTCAACCTTTGTCAGAATAAATTGGTAGTTTTCAGCCCTAGGCCTACTGTCGTGACTGCAGCGTCTCAAACAAATGTTGCTTAGTCAGCATCAAATCTCACCCAGTGCAGTCGCTTGATTATGCAATCCTTAACTCCAATGCCAGGTATGATTACTGACCTGTTCATCGACAAATTCAAGTTCAAAGGTCAGAATGTGAAGACACGAGTGCCTCTCCTTCTAGAAGTGCTTGATAATTACGATCTGAACACACTGATTGGGTTTTTCCAATCCCAGGAGTAGTGAGAATGATAAGAGATTATCAGTTGCCGTCCTTTATGAACATGTTGGTTCAGCTCTGTTGTACCATCTCTCCAGAAGAGTTGAATTTTTTTTCAACTTCTTATCTTTTTATCAGATAGGCAAGCTGCTTGTGCTATGTATGTCATTAGCTGTAAATTCTTCTACTGTACATGTACACACCGTCACTGGTCCCTTGGACCCAGATGTTCCAAGATGCCCTGATGTTGATGCTTAGGCCTACAGACTAGTGTACATGAACATGTATATGAACAGTGTAGATCAGCTGTAAGTTCACTGAGGGCCTTTTTGTATCCATTCAAATGTACAAGCTACCGTCCATGTTGTTACTTATTGCCTGATGTAAATTGTGATACGTAATAAATCATGTTGTGATATTCTACAAACGTGTTAAAGCTCATGATTTTGACTTTAGTTTGTCCCCTGAACTTGCTGGTTAGATGTCTTTCGAAGAGACACCTCTCCTCTTACATTTTTAGCTCACTGGGGTGAGCTATTACAATGGTGATGCGTCTGTCGTCGTCCGTCGTCGTCGTCGTTGTCCGTTAGCAGGGCACGTTTCGTAACCGCTGGAGCTATTGATCTGAAACTTGGTACATATATACCCCTAGGTCAGATGACCCACGACACCAAGTTTCGGTCCCATTCGACTCTCAGTTTGGCCACCAGGTGGCAGAAACCAAAAACACAAAAAGTGCAATAACTCCTGAACTAATGACTAGATCATCTCCAAATTTTTATCATAGGTGTAGCTAATAAGGATACATAACATATATAACGGGTTTTTGATTTGACCTACTTTTCAAGGTCACAGAGGTCAAAGTTCGACAAAAGTGACGAACCTGCCACAGTTTGTCATTATTTCACCGAGCAACTTCATATCTTGCATAAACATGCATTGGAGGGGTACCTTAAAAAATACCAAGTTTCGGCCCGATTGGACATCCAATATGGCCGCCAGGTGGCGTAACCTGAAAATCAAGTAAGTGCTATTACTCAGGAACGGCTTGACGCAGAGTGCTCAAATTTGATACTTACCTCCATCTAGATGACCTTTACATGCATGTCAAATTTCGGCCTGATTTGACTTCAAACATGGCCACCAGGTGGCGTAACCCAAAAATCATCAAAGTGCTGTAACTCAGGAACGCCTTGACCCAAAGCGCTCCAATGTGCTATGTGGTCCCCTGCAGATGACCTTTATGTGCATGTGAAGTTTCGGCCCAATCGGACATCCAATATGGCCGCCAGGTGGCGTAACCCAAAAATCATCAAAGTCCTAACTGGGAATGACTTGACCCAGATTGCTCATAACTGATATGTACCTCCCTCTGTCATTAGACTATTATGTCCAACCCAGTGAGCACATGGTCCATGGACCATTTCATATCGTTTCTGTTGTTTTTTAGTACCTACCCAAAAGACAGCCCCAAGTAAGTTGTTGAAAACGTGTCTTACATGATGCAATTCATTGTGTGTTATTTCCTGGAGTCTCCACGCGAAAATCGTTCTCCGACTTCAGAATTTATTGTCAACCTTGTCCTGACGTTCTCAGGGCTCGCTCCCTATTGTATCTCCGCAGATCATTTGCTCCAACATTTGTGTGTGGTGAAGTAGGCAGTGACGGGCAAGGCCCACCATAATCAGTTCTTATAAAATATTATCTCAGGAGTGCAAGCGCCCACTTAGGGCATTATAGCTACTCATCAAACAATATTGGACGATATTAACGATATGTAGGAGGAAACCGGAGACCCCGGAGGAAACCTACGATGTCGAGGAGAGATCGCCCTCTCTACCACATAAAGCCACTTGCACGACCCGGGGATCGAACCTGCGACCTTAGTGGTGGCAGGCGCCGATGTTTCCATTGCGCCACCCCGACACCCCAGTCAGTTGGGGGAGGGGAGGGGAGGGGGTACTTGCCTGGAGGTCTTGGGCAAGAGACTATGCGGGATGAGGACACTTGGTCGAGTTCTTACAAAGTTTGAAGACCAAAGCAGGAGCGGACCTCTCCAATAACACCCTGTTTGGAGTCGGGCAGTGACTGAATAAGTCAATTCAATAAGACAAACAAGAGGATTTGTGTTATAAATCGCTATGTTAGTTCAATAACCTTTCAAAATACCTGAATAACAAATTATCAACAACTGTGACCAAAGTTCTATACACGACTACCATTAGCAATAGATACATAGAGAAATAAACAGGACAGTTGCCTTCCTGAGTGCAGCTGTCGCCACTGCTATTATATTGGTTTAATGTATTTTGTTCTTCGAGGTCAACTCTTCAAAGTGTGTACATTTGTAGTGGAAATAGCCCGAGATTCCTTCATTCCAAGCACGTATCTCACAAATCACAGATGCTGGCAGTAACTGTGCGTGAAGACAGATAATGTCGATACATAAAATATAAAAGATAGACAAAAAAAACCAGTTGCGTTCCAGAATGAGCGAAATACAAGTCGGATCATATTCATACATGAAGCAAACTGGATTTGTTACTTCGGTATTTCTGTAGCAGCAGACAACCAGCCAATACACATCGGAAGACATTGCAAAGTCATATATATACATGTACATGTTGACTCTGTCATGTCTGTATTCTAGAATTCTGCCTCAGTTTGATATACTACACTTTTGTAACAAATCATAATGGAATTTCTATTCTATTCTACTGAAACATTACCAATGTCATGTAACATTATGTCATTATATCTAATCATAAATATACATCTTTGTTAATTTCAGCAATTAAAAATATATACATAATGCATTATATTTCGAAAAATATGGGTCACAAACTATGTTCCTCTGGTACAAATCATAGGCAAGACTTCCATTTTTTACTGTTAGACACCACACATTGGCCTAGATTTTTTGGTCAGTACTTGGAGGAATTATCCTCCAAGGTCAGTACGAATATGATAAAGACTGTTTATTGGTCATCACTGTTAGGTTTCTATATCACCATAGAAGCACCTAAAAACTACAGACATGCATGTAAGAAGACACTACTGGTGTGGACGGGGCCTGAGAAAGTTGGACAGGTGGATAAATCCTGAATGCCTTTCCAGTAGTAATGGTGGAAATACTCACAAGTAAAGAGAATAAGAACACACCAAAACTAAATTGAAGAAGATTAAAATAACACTGCAAGTACGCATACATGAAAGTTCATGTACCACCATGTATTCCCACATTCTGGATTCTGGATTCACATTCACATATAGGCCTACATGTATGCAAAAGACAGAATATGATGATGATTCCAAAATGGAATTTAAACATACATTAAAATAATGTGGCTAAGCAAAAATTTCGGTCAGCGATATCCTAGATGACAGGCATGTGAAATATAAATTTTGAAGTACCCGGTAAGCTTTTTTGCCAAATTTAGCGCCTTAATGGGAATTTCGAAGTTCTCAACAGACTGTGAACAAAATTGTTACGTTCCACAGGGAATTAACACAAAATGATGTAGAAATTGTAGTAAGAAACCATGGCAGTCAGCAATGAAACTGCCATACATGCAAATCATGGCAGTTATTTCAAGTCCACACATGAAATGTACATGATGTAAAAAGTTTGAGTCTCTGAGAAATGATGAAAATGGAATGGCAATTAATTCTCTACAAAAACTAACTCGATATTAGTGTAAATTCAGATCTCTCCAAAAGGTGGCATTGTGATCGCAATATTTGATATTCATAATAGTTACATGTACTCATTACCATATGAAACTCATGATGTACCGTGGGATATCGATGCCGATGTAGGCACGGACTCCAGCATTGACGATGCCAGCAGCGCTCATATACGTCAAGAATTTCAATGCCTTGACACTTCTAAAGAAACCAGGTAATCTGAAAGGGAGGAAAATAGACTATCAGATTCAGAAACAGAGAATTTCAGGAGTACTAAGACACACAAAGCAAAATCGTATTCCTACCTTTTTTCCGGGGCCTTCACATAACCATTGAAGAAGTCAAATCGGCCATAAATGTACATGAGACCAAGGGCAGATGCAGGGACTGAATAATGGAAAGGATAAAAATGTCTTTGATACATTGGAAATTGTTTTGAAACATGCAAGGTAGATCCAGCAATACAACTGGGTAAAGTTTGAGGAGAAAATTCATTTTAAAGAAATAACAATGAATACTGGCACTGGCAATAAGAAATAACTTACCTTGATGCACAAAAACAGCAGATACCCACAGGACGGTGAGAAATAATGGGAAGAATTCAACACAGTTCATGCTGGAGTAAAGAGAGGAGATATATTTAATTAAGCATTTTATTAATACGGTATCATCAATGGGTTTCTTCTGTATAACAACCGGTATGCTGGGAACAAATACACAGGCCCTTGCTTCGCTGCTATCTGCAAGATTTATTGTAAAGTTTTCACTTTCTTCTGCACAAAAAAAGTGCAGAAAAAATACTCTTTAAAGGCACTCCTTCATGAGAGGTTTCTCACACAATAGGCAATTCACTCTTGTTTGTTTCCATCGCAGCTTTTGTCAACCAGTCAGTGACTGACACAACTGCCCATAGTTTTCTACGGCTGAGTCCCCATAGAGAGCTAAGTTGTATGAGAAAACTCTCGCTCACATGTACATGAAGGAGCGTCTTTAACATATCAAATTTTGCATTTCTTTTGACAGCATTTGTGAGGTCTGTTCAAACTGACCTTATTCATGACAGAGGTATTTCCATGGTTCAGCGATTATATTGGATAAATCCTCTGGGCAATGGCATGAAAAGACTGGTGGGGATTGTAAAATATTCATGAACAATGCACGTTTAGTGTTGGGGTAGGTTTCAGTGTATTCACCAGTGCCACGCGTGTAAATAAAGACAATTACATTCAAAAAAGTGTCAAGGCCAAAACAAGTCTTCAGTGGCATGGCCCCACGGTCTGCACAAAGTCAGAAGTAAGGTGTAGGCTACAGTGTGTCTGAGGAAGATCTTTGTGGTAGTGCCAATACTAACCAGCACAATTTAATGTATGGCACAATATGTGGATGCCAAATACGATACTTTGTCATGTTTGTGGTGAAGTAGGTCCAATCATGCCAATGCCAGGTTAATTTAAGGAATAGATGTATGTACTAAATTCCAACCAACGACACCATAATACTTTTCATCTTTGAGCACTTGAACATTCACTTCCCTGTGACATAAGTCACAAAATTGAAGAGATGTAAACTAGTTTAATTAACCCTGATTTTTATGAATAGAACACAGTCAGACAATGTTTGTTGATGAAATGGAACTAGGCCTAATTGCTTTGATTATAATAGTACTGCTGATGGAGGTGATTTTCTTCTTGGGAACTTCCTTGCATTATACAAAATCTGCTGTGGGAGAGCAGTTTTACTTCGCTGATGTGCCTCCAACATTACATCCACTTTAGGACCAAGGACATGAAGGATGTGAATAGACGATATCACTCCAAAAGAGCGCAGCACCTGACGGGTAACTACAGCGTCACGACGTCCCGTACTCATTCCATGACATCTTGACTTGAGACGACGTCATGATCGCTGAAAAAAGTGCAGGTTTTTCGAGTGACGTCATGGCGTTCAGAATGGGGCACGGGACGTTGTGACGCTGAAGGCCTAGCTAGCTACCCGTCAGGTGCTGCGCTGTATTGGTGTGATAGAGTCTACTGATTGGCCGGTAGTCATCTGTCCAATTTATAAAACTCCAATTTCTTTTTCAGCAGGAAATATGTTACTTACTGAGCTCTGTATGTTCTGTTAAATTCTGGTGGA
>NMRB01006499.1:0-11113 GCA_002633025.1 Notospermus geniculatus
AGACTTTCTGTTCATTATGACAACTCTGACCCCCGATTCAATAGATGGGGCCTCCCTAACCATCTGGTGGTTCACATTGTACACGTCGCCGTTTCTTCTTCGGGTGTCCTGATGGCAAGGGTGTTACGGTGTGGAATGATGAGTTTTCTGCGGGGCACAAACAATTTATAGGCCTAGTGGCCTCGGGTCTAGGTAAACTCCAAGTTGCCATGATGTCAATTTACTCACTCGACGAACTTTGATTACCGGTGGTGACTGCTTATCGGGCCGAACAATGGTAGCTGATTAATTGTGACTACAGTAATTACGGCCCAGCCCACGTGGTGACCAAAAGGAGTAACGCGAAATCACCACGCCATCGCTGCAATTAAGCCTCGGCACACGTAGTTTAATCGTAGCTGACCAATCTGTTCGTGTGTGAGTTGAGTATAAGTAACAAATCAACTAATTATCTCACCATCAGCTCAGGTGTGAAACAAATCACACGAACAGAAGTCACGGTGAAAAAAATCACAACCGGCAAGAGGTTAAGGGGGTGGAACGAAAAGTGATAAAAAGTCGAGCCGCAAATTAGCTTGCTAGGCAGACAAATTGACGTCATTCAGCCTCGCTACAAGAAAGCTCAAGAAAACAAGGCCCGAGCCGTTTTCGACAGTGTCCGTCTCCAGTTGTCCACGCTAGGGTGCGTCAAGCGTTTTACCTCTACGGATGCGAGAGGGCGGCCGAAAAGTGTCTTCTGAAAGAACACAATGATGCAAGCTGAAGTTATGAGAGAATTAGAACAATGAAACTGGCCATCCAAAGAAACGGTTCCTTTCAGAACCAGTGATTTCAGTAAAAAGAGACAATCCGGTACCAAGGAGAGCAGTTGCTTTAATTCAGAGTGTATATACATATATCTGTAATTGCAAATTACATGTATTCATACTGAAATGGTGTCCACAGAGACAGGAGTAAAAGTATTATCTCATTGGATTATGAATGTCGGTCGCAAGTTCAGACCCGATCCGGATTGGCCTGGCTATCTAAACCACAGCCTTCGTTTCGACATGATAGGCCGACCACACCAGACCCACATGTATTGCATTTGGGACGATTGGTAACAATGCTCTGACACAGGCCAAAAATGCCCTCGAAATCACCTTTCTCATAATATTAAAAACTGTAGATGTTACTTTTGGTCACCAGACAACCAAATCGTGGCACAAAAATAAGCAAATGAGCACATTTTCTGAATCACAGAGCAACATTCAGTCAAATAAGACCGCCGTTTTATAGAGAACTGAACGTACACACAGTGCATTTCTAGCGGCTGATCCGAGTACGTGGGCCTACCCGTTAAACGTCTGATTTCGCCCAGAAAATGCCACTTTTCCAGCAAAAGGCACATTCACCAAAACACGTGAAAACGATTTTTGTCAGGTCTGGGCCCCCATGTTGTCTACACACTCTTTGTCACATAGAGGTCTTGACCACCCCTGTCTCGTCCTGAATGGACTCGGCCACGTACATAAAACGCCCGGGGTTGATGCGAGTAAGGGTAGATTCATACTTCTCCGTTTTGCGCTTTGCGCTTGTGCGTTCCCTATGTTTATGTGTGGTACCAATAATAAAATTACTTTTTCTACCACGCACTCACATACGAAATGAGCAAGCGCAAAGCGCAAAACGCAAAGTATGAATTGGCCTTAAGGGTAGATTCATACTTCTCCGTTTTGCACTTTGCGCTTGCGCGTTCCCTATGTTTATGTGTGGCACCAATAATAAAATTACTTTTTCTACCACGCAGTCACATAGGAAACGGACACGCGCAAAGGGCAAGACGCAAAGTATGAATTGGCCTTTAGTCCCTTTTTTCCGCTAGCCGCAAGCACGGCGTACATGACATTGACATGTCTGGCATGAACGGAGAGCGAGGCGCTCGTCTGTGTGAGTTTTGTTGCGCATGCACTTTGGGAAGATTGGACATGCGGGACCAAGTTTTTGTGGACACTGACAGCCGTAAGTTTGTGAAAATTCCCTTTAGTTCCATTTCTATTTAGGCCCAATTTACAGCCGAAAGGCGTTACTAAATACTCAAATTGTTATACATGTATGTATATTTCAAGATTTTTAGTTTGGAATAAAACTAAGCTCCGAATCGACGTCTCTTGTCTGAGGTGGTCATCACGGCGTTTTAGGCAGACCACATGCCAGATTTCTGGGGAATCCCCAACAACCGAAGAACATTCAGAGCGACTACATCCGCCTGCCTCGTCACAAAATCATTACGCCTGCAGCACTTTGGCTTGTTGCAGACAAATCTGCATTGGTTTACTTTGTAAAAATGTTATACTGCATGACAAACATTAAACTCCCTACGCAGTTGTGTACCGCGCCCCCTTCGGTTTACTCGCTCTCCACAACTGCTTTACTTCGTGGAAGTCGCCGCGTTTGGTCAACAGATGGCGTCTGGGCCTGGCGCGAGTTTTACAGCCTATCAGCACGCTGCTTTCAGAACTGTTTGGCCCGTTGGCATCGGATGTTCTTGTGCTACCATGGCTACGAATCGCTCGGCCAATGAAAAAGTGTCTCAGGCCAGCTTGGTTACCGGTTGCTCGGTGCTCTCATTGGTCGACTCTCTCAGCGCCATCTGTTGACCGAACGCGGCGAATCTTACGAAGTTAAGCAGTTGTGGAGAGCGAGTAAACCGAACAGGGGGCGCGATACACAACTGCGTAGGGAGTTTAGACAAACATAGATTTACATGCTCCGCCAGTGCCAACTTATACAATTTCACTATGAAATGCATGCCACTTCAACTTTGAGGGGGTGGACACCGCCACCAACTGCGGAGTGAGAGCTAAGAAGCCGGGCGATTGATTTCTTTTGCTGAGAGTGTTTTAGTGAGGGATCTGGTATCACTTTCCAATCGGGTTTTTTCTTTGCTATCCTGACACGGACGCTGGGTATGTCATTCCATCAGCAACCTTCTCTCATTGAAAGCTCAGGTACTGATGATTAACGAAATTGATATTATCAGCATCTTCTGTTGCATTAGTAGCTCATTTGTGCTCTTTTACTTTCAGTGACAGTTTATGTCCTAGGTTCAGCTTGATCTTGGATATTAATGATCAATATAGAATAGATTGGCAAAAAAATTCTCTATTTAGTAACAGGACTGGAAGATTGCAAGGGCACTTTTATAGGGAAATTAAAATATGCTAATTCGATTGACAGAGAATGTACAAGTTCTCTGACTGATCGAGGACACTGCCCCGATGCTAGTGACATTTGCAAAACATCTGATCGATTGGTCTCTTTTTAGATATGTTGTGGTTCTAAAAAGAACCGTTTGATGAAGCTGGTTAATAATCGCTCTCGTGCAACTCATCAAGGAGAATTTCGTCGCCGAACAGTTGACATCTGAGCTCCGTCATCTTGTTGGCGGTGGTCACTGCGTACTGGTAAAATGCAGCTCTGACGCCCTCCAGGATAACCAGGTGGAGTCTTCGGTTGTAGCGCATCGAGCGGTGGCCATCGTTCTTCGCATCATTGTATCTGAGAGAAATGTCCTGTAACTTCCTGTCGATCAGTATGATTTGGTCGCAGGCTCTGTAAAATTTCTCTTCTAATTCGTGAAGTTGCTTTGTCATGCTCGAGCTTTCCATCTTTGCTTCTTTATCGGTTATTCGGGTGTCCTGATGGCAAGAGTGTTACGGTGTGGAATGATGAGTTTTCTGCGGCGCACAAACAATTTATAGGCCTAGTGACCTCGTGTCTAGGTAAACTCCCAGTTGCCATGATGTCAATTTACTCACTCGACGAACTTTGATTACCGGTGGTGACTGCTTATCGGGCCGAACAATGGTAGCTGATTAATTGTGACTAATTACGGCCCAGCCCACGTGGTGACCAAGAGGAGTAACGCGAAATCACCAGGCCATCGCTGCAATTAAGCCTCGGCACACGTAGTTTAATCCTAGCTGACCAAGCTGTTTGTCTGTGAGTTGAGTATAAGTAACAAATCAACTCATCATCTCACCATCAGCTCAGGTCTGATTAACAAATCACACGAACAGAACTCATGGTGAAAAAAATCACAATCGGCAAGAGGTTAAGGGAAGTGGAACGAAAACTGAAAAAAAGTCGAGCCGCAAATTAGCTTGCTAGGCAGACAAATTGACGTCATTCAGCAACATTACAAGAAAGCTCAAGAAAACAAGGCCCGAGCCGTTTTCAACAGTGTCCGTCTCCAGTTGTCCACGCTAGAAGGGGTGCGTCAAGCGTTTTACCTCTACGGATGGCGAGAGGGCGGCCGAAAAGTGTCTTCTGAAAGAACACAATAATGCAAGGTGAAGTTATGAACAATGAAACCGGTCATCCAAAGAAACGGTTCTTTTCAGAACCAGTGATTTCAGTGAAAAGTAGACAAATCTATCCGGTACCAAGGAGAGCAGTTGCTTCTATTCAGAGTGTATATGTGTAATTGCAAATTACATATTGTATTCATGCTATAAAATATTTTGTGTCCACTGCGGGTTTTGTTCAGCTCTGTCGCTGGTGCTTTGGTCCCAAATGTATGGGCGGTTATATGTGCAAAAATCCAACGTCGCGAAACAAGATATTCTTTTGTAGAAACAGATATAAAAACGCAAATCAAGAAAAAATTGCGGCAGTTTAATTGTTTTTACGACGAATAAGGGTGTCGAAAAACAAATAAAATAAGGCAAAACCGCTGTTTTTTTATTGCGGAACAAGGACGTCGGAAGTAGACAACTAATTTCGTTGATCGTCTTTTAAAAGTTTGGAACGCAGAGGTTCCGAATCGCAGACGTTGAAAAAAAAAGACGCTAGATGGCGCTGTGACCGCGAAACAAGCACGTCGGCAGGAGACAACTAATTTCGTTGATCGTCTTTTAAAAGTTTGGAACGCAGAGGTTCCGAATCTGACGTCTGTTTTTCAACGTCTTCGTTCCTCAACGTCCGTGTTTCAAAATTTTAGTTGAAGTTCAACTGATTGATTGATTGATAGTTTTATTCCTCCTGAAAATTTCATATTTTACTATTGTTTTTACAACTGTTATAAAGTTGTCGATGGGCGACCTCCTCGATTCGCGTTCACAGCGCCATCTAGCGTCTTTTTCCTCAACGTCTGCGATGCCGAACCTCTGCGTTCCAAACTTTTACAAGACGATCAACGAAATTATTTGTCTCCTGCCTTCGTCCTTGTTTCGCGTTTACAGCGCCATGTAGCTTCTTTTTTTCGCAACGTCTGCGATTCGGAACCTCTGCGTTCCAAACTTTTACAAGACGATCAACGAAATTAGTTGTCTCCTGCCTTTGTCCTTGTTTCGCGTTCACAGCGCCATCTAGCGTCTTTTTTTCAACGGTCTGCGATTCGGAACCTCTGCGTTCCAAACTTTTAAAAGACGATCAACGAAATTAGTTGTCTACTTCCGACGTCCTTGTTCCGCAATAAAAAAACAGCCGCGGTTTTGGCTGATTTTATTTGTTTTTCGACACCCTTATTCGTCGTAAAAAGAATTAAACTGCCGCAATTTTTTCTTGATTTGCGTTTTTATATCTGTTTCTACAAAAGAATACTAGAGTATCTTGTTTCGCAACGTTGGATTTTTGCACATATAACCGCCCATACTAATGGCCGAACAGAGTTTACTCAAAGAGGGGGAATAGTGCAAATCTACATAACAAAGACTGAAGTATGAACTGCGGCGAGCGGTATGGAAATTTTCAAATTTCCCAAACAAATTTTCTCTTTTTTGGACACATTATTTGAAAAATTTCTTTTGGATGTTATTGCCATATAACACATGTGCATTCTAGTGCAACACGATCGCCTTTTTTGGATAGTTGGTCGGGAATATGAAATATTTCAAAAACTGTAAATCGAGCGTTTTTTGGCATTAAATAGTTTATACCAATTAAATGGAAAATACTTTCGTAAGAAACGGATCGTTAGGACCTGCAGGCATCAGGCCTGTATGTTACAGACTATGTGGGAAACTGATGTGTCCATACCAAGTCTGCAGAATTGTTTGAAAACTCAAATTTTGACAATTTGTTATAAATTAATTAACTCCATCGTAATTTGTCAAAATGAACAATTCTTTCGCAGAACGGGAGCATGGTTGTAGCTAAAACATTTCGTTGAAATCAATTAGGCCCCTAGTTACCGGTACTTTTTGTCATGAATATGTTAGGACGCTTGTTTTCAAAGAGCATCAATAAAGTCGGCATAGGTCATGAGGTATAGCCCCCGACTTTAAGCCTCGGCACACGTATAGTCAGTCAGGCCTAAATCATATAGGCCTATGGTTCCCATTATATAGCCTATGGTTCCCGAATGAGGAAAATGGTTTATTTTATGCCTTCAGAGATCGGTTTGCAACATTTCTTTCTTGAGACTGACTGCTTGTCTTTTGCCTGCCCAGATAAATTTCCATACACACCAGTGATTTTAGCGTCAATCGCAGTTCTGGGTGGAACTGTTGTGATACAGTTCGTATAGATGTCACCACCATACTATCGCGACCCGCTCTAGACTGGTTCCAATCTTTGCCGTTCACTCTCGCGGCGCTACTGTCCGGTCAGCGACTTTCTCGCATGGCATGCATGGCCTCAATCAGTCCAGTGTCAACTGGTCAATGTCAAGTAGGCCCTAGAGCATGTAGAGTGCACGTCTGATTTGATAGTGAGATTGCATAAAGTTGAAACTGGTCTGCTGGTGGTGCATGTAAGTCTACGATTGTCATGCAGCATACCATTTTACAAGGTAAATCAATGCAGGTTTGTCTGCAGCAGCAAGCCAAAGTGCTGCAGGCGTAATTATTTTGTGATGAGGCAGGCGGATGTAGTCGCACGGTGTTGTTGGTTGAGCAGTGTTGAGTGGGGATTCCCCAGAACTAGTGCTGAGCACGTGCTGCGCCACGGTAGGTCCTAAAGTGAAATTTGACGCAAAAAACACGTGTTTTGATTTTATTATGGTTGCCTTCCGATCTTGTGCACGTTGTGGTTGGTCATGGTGTCTGTCTGTCTGTCTGTTGTCTGTTACACCTGTAGGCTGTAACTTGCAAGAGCTACCTAGGCCTAGGCCTACGGTACAGACCCCGTCTGGAATAGGAAATGAAATGGTCCATGGACCATGTGCTCACCTGGGTGAACGTACCAGAAAAACAAATGACAAATGTTAAATCGAAATGTTCCAAGGTCATGTATCCTCGTTAGATGCAAAAATTTGGAGACAATCCAGTTACAGTTCAGGAGTTGTTGGACTTTGAGCTTTGGTTTTGGCCACCTAGTGGCGAAGCGGAGAATTGAATCGGACCGAAAGGTGGTGTCATAGGTCGTCTGACATAGGGGTGTATATGTACCAAGTTTCAAGTCAATAGCCCAAGCACTTTGACCTCTGTGACCTTGAAAAGTCGGTCAAATCAAAAACCTCTTACTTATGTCATGCATCTTCATTAGAAGCACCAATGATAAAAATTTGGAGAGGATCCACTCATTAGTTCATGAGTTATTGCACTTTTTTGTTTTTGGTTTCCGCCACCTGGTGGCCAAGCTAAGCGTCAAATCGGACCGAAACTTGGGGTCATAGGTCATCTGACCTAGGGGTATACATGTACCAAATTTCAGGCCAATAGCACCTGCGGTTATGAAACGTGCCACTTAAAGGCAAAATTTTGAACTTTGACCTCTGTGACCTTGAAAAGTAGGTCAAACCAAAAACCCGTTACATATGTAATGTACCCTCATCAGATACACCTATGATAAAAATTTGGAGGTGATCCAGTCATTAGTTCAGGANAACCAAAAACCCGTTACATATGTAATGTACCCTCATCAGATACACCTATGATAAAAATTTGGAGGTGATCCAGTCATTAGTTCAGGAGTTATTGCACTTTTTGTGTTTTTGGTTTCCGCCACCTGGTGGCCAAGCTAAGAGTCGAATCGGACCGAAACTTGGCGTCATAGGTCATCTGACCTAGGGGTATATGTACCAAGTTTCAGATCAATAGTTCCAGCAGTTACGAAACGTGCCCTGCTAACGGAACACGATGGACGGACGACGACGGACGCAGACCCACGACAAGAGCTCACCCCAGGTGAGCTAAAAATGAACCATGAACTTTATGGTTCAACCATAAAAGTTCATAGTTTTACTATGAACTTCATAGTTTTACTATGAACTTCACGGTTATTTGGCTGCAGTTCATGGTTCAACCATAAAGTTCATGGTTCATTTTTAGCTCACCTGTGAGCTCTTACAATGGTGCAGCGTCCGTCGTCCGTCGTCGTCCGTGGTCCGTTAGCAGGGCACGTTTTGTAACCACTGGGGCTATTGATCTGAAACTTGGTACATATATACCCCTAGGTCAGATGACCTACATGTATGACACCAAGTTTCGGTCCGATTCGATTCTTAATGACTTACCCAGATTGCTCATATACCTCTCTCTGTCATTACACTATTATGTCCAAACGGGTGAGCACATGGTCCATGGACCATTTCATTTGCTGGGCTAGCCTAGCCTAGGCCTACATGTATATAGGGTTAGCTAGCCGGCTAAAGTTTAGAATCCCTGATCGGAAGTGACGTTACTCCATGGCACACAATAAATCCTATTGTACAATGCGGCTTATTCCGTCAATCGATGACCTTTTTTTGGACACTGATCGGGGATTCTAAACTTGTTCCGGTGCATTGTAGTGTAATCATACATTCCCCAACACTGGGGCGAAAGGCTTAACTATAGTATTGGTGAATGGTGTTGGTGGCGCCGGCTGTCGACAGAAAGTGGCAATACCGTGGTGCTTTAATTGGGAGGTGTCCTCACTGGCAGAGGTGTCCGTTAAGGGAGGTTCCGTGGTGTTCATGGACTACAAAATTTCGCTCTGTCACCAGTGTTCTAGCCAGAAATTTTTCCAAACAGGGTGGGATGACTGCATTTTCCTATGATTTTAAGGGCCGTAGTGCACAGGTCGGACTTGAGCCTAAAGTATAGCTTAAGTTAGACTTTCTCTTTGCTTGAAGCATTGAGAAAAGTCAGACTTTAAAGAAAGTGTGGCTGAGTCCGACCCTTGCATACGGCCCTAAGTCTAAGGCCCGGTTGCACCATGCTCAAAGTTAAGTTTGAGGTTGACCTCAACTATCGAAGTAATATGATTTGTCATTACATTACAATTTGAGGTTGAGAACGACTTTGAGGTTAGCTTCAGCACAAAGTCGACCTTAAGTATGACTGGTGCAACCGGGCCTTAGTGTGACACTTATCCTTTGTTCCAAAACAAAAGATAAGTATCACACATGTAGACTTAAGTTAGTTTTATGAATATGGACCCTGGGCCCATCTATATTATAATTGACGGTGGCACATTAACTTCGAACTCGAACTCCTCCGTGGTTTCTGGTCGAAATGGCACCATTTTCACAGAAAGTGTTGAGAATGACATGGGGGTGGCCCTTAAGCGGGTGGCATTACATTTTTTTACCCTTAAGCGAATAAAATGCACGGAGAAACTTCCAATAATTTGCAATGCCCACTAGCCTGGTTCCCCTGACCACCATGTAGATGGCGCTGCATACGCAACACCATCTACACGGTGGCCGACGGAACCAGGTATAATGCATTGTCTTCAACCAGGCAGGGTGATCAGAAAATAGGAACTTCAACACATAAAAACTGCTGCCATCTGCTTCCCATAGGCCTAGATTATTGTCCGAGGATTTGGCCCCCTCTAAACATAATCCCCCACACAGAGACGCCCAGCAAAATGCCATCCTCTGGCCACATGCATCCTGTGAATTTGCTCGCCACGGGTACCATGCTAGTATTCATAAAACCTTGCCAGGCTTAGTTGCTTTCTAAACTGCCCAGTTTGTACAGGCCAATATACACAACTAGCAATCAGCTAATCTCACAAGGTTTTATGAATATGCACCCTGGATTATAACAGGCATGACAGGGTGGGAGCGAAATTCAAACAGGGTGGTGTAATAATCTAGAATGCATTGCAAGTTACATTTTTATACAGAGGTAAAAATTTGAACAGGGTAGTAAAATGACCTACTGAATTTTGAACGGGGTGGTACCGTCCTGTGAAACTGGCCTGGCTAGAACACTGGTCACTTGTTTGTAAAGTACATTATTCCTCTGGCTCCGTATTGATAAAACTACTTAAGTCTAAGTATGACATTTATCCTTTGTTCAGCCCAAAAGATAAGTATCACACTTAGACTTAAGTAGTTTTATGAATACGGGGCCTAGGCCCATATTCATAAAACTACTTAAGTCTAAAGTGTGGCACTTATCCTTTGTTCAGCACAAAAGATAAGTATCACACTTAGACTTAGGTTAGTTTTATGAATATGAGCCCAGGGCCCGGTTTCACCAACTTAAAAGTTCTTATCGTAAGATATGGAATTTGGGACAACCCCTAAAGCCATGTCATAACTGCACAGACATCGATGGTGCAACCCATTTTTAGCTCAGCTGACCAAAGGTCAGCAGAGCTAGTAGAATAAGTATTCAGTGGCGTCACGTGTCAGTCCGTCACCCCGTCCATCAAACTATGCCCGACGTTTTGCAGCCGTAATAGCTAGAGACTTCAAATTTCATCTGAAGGTAGCCCTGGGTGAACTCTCCTCGGAAACAAAAAATTAGCGCAATGTGACACATAGTAAGCTCTCCAGGGGGCGTTTCCCGTAAAATGAAATATGGCGATATCTCAGGCCCTATGATATATTTGTATAAAAAAGTGATAGGACAGATAGGTTTATAATTTCTACATCAGTTCAAAGTGCCACCATGAATTAGTGTTGTGGTCTCACTAACCAGTGGGGGCATCCAGGCAACCCAGTAGCTTTACCCTGTTACCTGGAGCTACATGTATGTTGATATTCATATCATCTTCTACTGCATGTAGGGCTCGCAGTATATTGGAAACACTGCCATTTTTAGCTCACCTGGGGTGAGCTATTGTCGTGGGTCAGCGTCCGTCGTCCGTCGTCGTCGTCGTGTTGATAAATCGGTCATGTGCACCAGTTTTTCCCTCCAGCAAGACCTTGTGGTTCAATTTTTTCCTGTAAACATATGTGCAGAGGCAA
>NMRB01006502.1:0-11103 GCA_002633025.1 Notospermus geniculatus
AATTAGCTAGAGTCAATATTCCTCAAGAATTAGTGGGGAATCCAAAACGCAGAGGATATCTGCGGGAATTACACCAACCTTCATCACACTGTAAATCCAGGTGACGCGTTTAGCGTTTAGTTTTGTGTTTAACAAAACACAACTTAACACATTACGTGAATATAACTCAACATATCATCAGGACAGGCGTTCTATCCGCCTAGAAACGTACGTCTTGTTGCCTAAAATGCCGAAATATATCATTTGTGTTACTGTAAATCTAAAGTCTAAACACGAAACTAAACGGGAATATGCAACGCTTTTTAAACATCTAAACGCGATTAGTTTTCCATTAGAAATGAACAGACGACCTAAACGCCGCATTTAGAAAACAGTAAATTTAAATGCCTTGTAAATGTCTTGTTTAAGTTATAAACATCTCGTTCAGTTTCCCCCTAAACACACCACGTGAAGGAATCCTCAACATCATGTTTAGGAATGGTTCACGGCTCGGGTGAAATTGGGCCGCCAAAGCGTGACGCTCTGGCGTCGTCTGCTATTTTTGAGTGTGCGGTATTAAAGCCTACGGATTAGTAGACCGGCCAACATCGAAAAAGTGGCCTAGGAAAAGATTTCGTAGGCATTTTTTGTTAAAATTCGGTTTTTGCTGCAGTTGAGCCCTGTAAGTTAATATATTTTAAAACTTTCCTTGAGCAGTGCATTAGTATTAGGATGTACCTACAAAACTACTGGCTCAAAACTAAAATAATAGATGGCGTTGTTGATATATTATTACTTTTGCGTTTTTGGTCATAAGTTCTGAATGGATTAACATAATTGACCTAAGTCTTGTACGTTCATCATTTACACATGTCAAAAAGTCGTTCACGTGACATAGTTGTGGTTATCCCCGCTATGGTAGATGGTGCCACTAGTTGCAGGCCGGGAAGGAAGGCCTAGGACGTCCAAACATTCCATTACTGACAGAATGAGGAAGGGTTAATGCGGTAAATTGCATTATGTATAGTTTATGGATGCCGACATGATGAATGTACAAGAATTAGGTCAATATGTTAACCCATTCAGAACTTATGACCAAAACGTAAAAGCATTAATATCTCATCAGCTGCACCTATTATTTTATTTTTGCGTCAGACGTTTTGTAAATACATCCTATGCACTGCATGCAAAGGAATTTAAAAAAATGTTAACCCATAACTTTAAGGCTCAATCAGTAAAAACCGATGTCACAAAAGCGATCGCAGCACCCCCCTTTTATCTGAATTCGTGCTGAGGCATGATGGGACATCACCTGCACCAACATCCAACATCCAAACAAATCGGACCTCTTTACAATTTTTGTCTCGACGGGGAATTTAAGGCCTTTACGCCTAATTCCCCTTTAACTGCCATGAGCGCCATCCAACGTGTCCTTTGTGAACGACTCCAAATGATGTCAACCTGTCTGTGTACATGGTGTATGGCGTACATGTCGCATTCAAAATTATCGCTACGGTACGTTTGAAAAATGTGAACGCGAACGTGTCTGATAAGGCACGTACTCCACATTTTGTTGACGACTCGATCGAGTACCACCCAACGTCTCCTTTGGGAACGACTCCAAATCACAGCTGAACGTCTCTGTCATGTCTGTTTCATTAAAGAACGTGTTTGTTTCGTTAAACAACATCTCTGTTTTCTAAAAGCACGTCTCTGACATGTCTGATTTCGTAACCTACGTCTCTGTTTTGTCAACGTATACTTTTTGCGGATATAACCGCCCATATATCCACCTACTGCATTCGGACGATGTCTGGAAGATTTAGCATTTCGCTGACTGGCCGAGTGACTGAGCACATGTGTGGATGTGGCACATGGAACGGACGAGAATTTCGACAAATTCATTACACTTAGGCAGGCCTAAATACTGTAAATATTCCAACTAGGCTAGCCTATTTCGGCATTTTTGCATCCCCGACCCCACTAGGCCCCCTAGGCCTAAATTTATGCCGAATTAGGCCTAAATTCTGCCTGTAGTGGGGGATTTTTTATGATTCGGCTAGGCCTAGGCCTAGGCTATGCTGTTTATCATGGACATGGACGGTCAAGCCGCCGCGTAACCAGTAGGCCTAACTAGGCCTAGCGCCTGGGCTAAACACACAACACACCCTCCTAGGCGTGCAGGTCTACATCATTGTAATTGTAGCGTATCTAGGCCTAGTCCTACATTTAGGGCCTACAACAAGTAGGCCTACCGTATATAGGGCTAGTCTATGTAGGCCTATCCCCTAGGCCTACCGCGGTATCCAGGAGTGGATAGGCCTAGGCCTATGATGAAGTGTTGTTTTGTAGGCCCTACCGTACATTAGTTAGCCTACCCCTAGAGGGGGCGTAGCTCACATGAGTCATCTAGGCGGCCTAGGCCTATCATATGGATGTGTCTAGGCCTAGTGTTATTGTTAGGCCTTGGCAGGATTTGGCCGTTTATGCCTACACACGTCAGCACACTGAACAATATAGGCCAAGGGCCAGGGGGTGTAGGTCTAGGCCTAGTATTATTGCAATAGTAGGCCTAGTAATATTAGGCCTAGCTGTAGGTGTACTACTACATGTAGGCCTAATCCTTGCCTGTGTCGTCGGCATGCCGAAGGTGGATGAAGGACAGACAGGCATTGCTGGCAGTGCTGAGCCTATGCCTAGGTCTGCTTTCATCAGCAATCATCCCGATGGCAATGGGACTTTGTCCACACCTAGGCCTGGGCTTGGGCCAGCAATGTATCGATGTTCAATGTGCTTTTTCTCGGCTTCTGTCTATGATAAATTTGTCAATCATATGGTGAGATCACACAGGTATGATCCCAATTTCATTGTGCGATGTACCTTTCCTCACTGCAGTTATTCTTCCAGAAGCTGGAGTGGTTTTAAGTCACATGTGAGTAGATACCACCATGATCAAAGTCACCAAGCCGAGGGCCCTATGGATTGTGATTACCTGCACCATCTGCATGATGATGAAGTAGGCTTGTTGCTAAATGATGTGAACGATGATGATGCAATTCCTATGCATGTAGAGCCACTTCCCCTAGGCCTAGGGCATCATGACATGTCACTTGAGGAGGCTCAAGAAATGTCAATGGGCAAGTATGCCTTGGCATTGGAAACGCAACATAATCTTCCTCAATGTTCAGTAACTGAAGTTGTTGAAACCACCAGTCAGCTACTTGAACATAATATGTCATTATTCAAGGAAAAAGTTAGAAGTGCACTGAATGAGCGTGACCTACCCTCAGATTTTCTTGATGAGATTGACACTTCTGTCCTAATGGATGATTTTACAACAACAAAAAGGAGAGAGAAATTCTTTACCGACAATTTCAATCTCCTGCACCCACAGAAAGTTGAACTAGGTCACAGAACAGTACGAGTTGGTGGACAAGATGTCCAAAAACCAAGGCTTGCTTACATTGTGCCTTTCAGAGAGAATTTGGAAAACTTTCTGAACCTTCCAGAGGTTTGGCAATGTGTGGTTAGGGCACATAGAAGCTGTTCGGATATAATGCATGACATATGTGATGGGGATTATGTTAAAAATCATCCACTCTTCCAAAGAAATGAACGTGCCTTGCAGATAATCTTCAATACTGATGACATAGAAATTGTCAATCCCATAGGGCAACACATTAAGAAACATAAGTTGTCCATGTTTTATTTCACTCTGGCAAATATTCCCCCTGAATTTCGGTCAAAACTGTCCTGCATTCAGCTCATTGGCATTGCTAAAACGCAGGATATTAACACTGGGGAAGGATTGAACCGATTTTTGAGCAATTTCATTGAGACGGTCAATGCTCTGTCATCTGGAGGTATACCCATGGAAATTCGTGGATCAGTCCACAACGTTGAGGGCGCCTTAATAATTGCCCCATGTGATACCTTAGCTGCACATTGGCTTGGGGGCTTCAAACAAGCTGTTGGTTTTGCTCTAAAAGCTTGTCGGCAATGTAACGGCTCAACAAAAGACATTAAGTCCAAGTTCAATGCAGCGGACTTCATTTTACGTGATGAAGCAGAACACAAGGATAGGTGTAATGCATTGGAGACTTTAACAGTTGCCGCTCGCAAGTACTGGAGCAAACTTTGGGGCATCAATTCTGCCAGTTGTCTCTTGAGCTTGAATGACTTTCCTCTGTGTGCTGGGTTGATTCAAGATCCCATGCACTTACTGCTGGAAGGGGTCGTGCCATATGAAATGAAGCTCCTTTTGAATGATTTTGTCATTGGGCAGCGGTATTTCTCCTTGGATTGGTTGAACGCCAAACTCAGAGAGTTTCCCTACAGTTATCTAGAAATCAAGGACAAACCAGAGCCCTTTGAGCGGAGCCATATTGATGGGTCAGGCCACATTAAGCAAACTTCAGCCTCCATATTAAATCTGTGCACCGTTCTTCCTCTTGTTGTTGGACCAGAAGTTGCTGGTTATAGAAATCCGAAATGGCACTTGTTTCTAAAATTGCTTCAGATTACATTACTCTGTACCAGTCCAACATGTACTAGAACAACTGCTGCAATTTTAGGGATGCTTATTGAGGATCATCATTCTAAATTTCAGAAGCTGTATCCGAGGGCTTCAGTCATCCCCAAAATGCATTATCTCTTGCACATGCCCTTGCAGATTTTGAACTATGGACCACCCAGAACTCATTGGCTGATGAGATGGGAGGCGAAGCATTCATTTTTCAAATCAAAGAAATTGAAATGTTTTAAGAATGTCCCCAAAACATTGTGTATGAAACATGAAAAGTACATGTGCCACCAAAAAACTGCACAAAACGGGCAGCCAACAGATAATTTTCTGTATAGAGGAAAACTAGTTCATGCTGGCGAGGTCATTACAGTCACGGACGCTTTTCCAACATTGATTGAATCCTTTCATCAGCGGGATGCTTTTGGTGATAATGATGTTGGCTCATTCAAACTGTACAGCACTCCCTGCGTCGAGATATGTGGCCTTGAGTATAGACCAGGTTGTGGTTTAATTCTCAACTACAACGACGACATGCATGATATCCCTACTTTTGCAAGGCTGGTTACAATACTGAGTACTGATGACAAAACGTACTTCATTTGCAATGCGATGGATGTTGTCCGTTTCGACGAAGACATCCTAGCTTATCGACTAACAGTAGTGGATGAACTTGTTTTGGTTACCTGGGATGACTTGGTATCCAAATGGCCCCTAAGTGTGCATGAAGTTGATGACAGTGCCTGCATTGTTGCTAAGTATTCACACAACTGTGAATATATTTCCTGAATTTCCAAGCCAAAACTGGTCTACTCAGGTACACCTTCCAATGCTACGTGGTGGCCTACAACATCGAACATTAGGTCAAAGATAAATTTCCTGATTGTTTAAAAAAACCCTAGTGGCATGCGGAACTGTAGCGTCCTAGTAACTAGAAACAATTAACCCTTTTCTGTTGCTAATTTACTAATACATGTTAGCGGCAACTTTATGTTAAATGAAGATGACGTAAAACTCCATTGTCGTTTTACGTCATCTAACATAAAGTTAGCGCTAACACCAAGTTAGCGCTAACACGAGTTTGGTGCAACCCAGCCCAGGTCATCTTACGTGGGGGAAGGTCACATTTCCAGGTCCGTAGCTCTTGCAGGAACAAAGTTACAGGTGTCACAGACTGAACAGACACACACACAGACACTAACACAATATGTTTTTCGATCTTGAGATAAAGTCATCTTGGTAGGTCAGTGTTGGATTGGCATTGCACTTCTTTACCTGCAGTAGGCCCTATTTGTGAGTGTGTAATATTTCCATTACTTGCCAGTTGGTTGCAATGCCACTCTTTAAAGTCTGGAACAGTGATAGAAGCAAGAAGAAAATGGTTGCTGCCGACAGTTTAAAGGAACTAATAGAAAAAGGTGCAGTAAAATTTCAATTCCTTCCGGCAATGACTTTTGATGCAGTATGTTGTGTTGACACCCTTTCAGATAGCATTTGCTTAGCAACTCAAACAATTATAATTCCAGGTTCTTCAAAGATTGGATTACGTGGGCTACACGAACATGTAAATGCGGTGACTGAAAAAGATGGGACAGACATTGATGATGATGAGGTCTTATCATTATTAACCGGTGATGTAATAATGCTGTTGGAAAATGGGCAGGCGTGGAGTGCTGCTGGTTCGCAGTCTCAAGTTGAGTCTGCTGGTGGCGGTGAATGTGTTGGAGAAAGTGTTGTGCATGTAAATGAAGATGTCAAGGAAGAAGAGGGACCCAGTATCAGTGACAACAGTGTCATGAACGGTAAACTGCTGCTGTCTTTTTAGATTTCCTAGCTATCAGCTCTAAGAAACCAAGTCGTCGATTGCCCAACAAAAATAGAACAATTTCTTATCCTGACACTTGGTACATATATACCCCTAGGTCAGATGACCCACGACACCAAGTTTTGGTCCGATTTGACTCTCAGCTTGGCCACCAGGTGGCGGAAACACAAAACACAAAAAGTGCAATTACTCCTTAACTAATGCATTGCATTGCATAAAACATTCAGTTTATCCTCTGTTTTCAGTGCTGAAAGTGTCTGCCATGACACCATTGCCAACATTTTCTGCAAGAGTTGCACAGGCACTACAACAGGGCAAGGCTTTAACTGTCTGGTCCAGCATGGTGCAAGAGGCTGCGGACTATTATATGTTGCAGTTCCCGAACATTGATAGCAAATCTGAGTATAAGGCTATAGGTTTGAAGATGACACAGATGTATCCCTGCATACAACAAGAAGGAACAACACCATGGGTGAGTACAGAATGGTGGAGTTTTACTTGCCACTCAACAACTGATATTGTCATGTCAGAATGACAACAGCATTGATTCCATACTGTTCACACCTTTCCTCGTGTTATGTTTTTCAAAAGTTTTGTAAATCTGGAAATCTTGAATATTTGACAGAGTATGTTCACAACGACACTAAGTCAGAGAATCAGACATCTGAGATGGAAGAGAAATGGGAAGCTGGAGGTAGTCACTTCCAAGAAGGGTTGTGCATCATCGACCAGCACTCCTTGCACCTATAGTAAGTCTTCGACTACGAGTACTACGAGTACTACGAGTACTACACCGTCCAAACAAGTCATGTTCATCGGGCAGAGTGACAGTTCAGGGGAAATTTCAGATGAGGACTACAAGAAGCATATTCATGAACTTGCTACCGAAATGAGGAAAGACAGTCCATCAGATTCACATGTGAATGCAATTTTGCTGGCGACCTTTAACAGAAACCAGGCATGGATAAAGACCCTACCAGATGGATCAGTTAAGCCCGTCCTAGAACGTCTGCCGTGCTATGAATTCGGCAAATATGTAAGTACAGTTGGTGTAATGCATCCCTCACAAACTTGTAACAATATTTTTTCCCGTGATACCCTGACGTTGCTTGACACACACACGTTTATCAGGCATCTGATGCTAGTGAAGATTAACTTCGCCTTGACTCATACATGATAATACTGATACAGTACTGGGTACATAAATGTAGTTGATCTGCAGTACACTTAGACATTGGTGTGGGCAGTGAATGAAATCTTAGTTGAAATAAAGGGGAACCATAATGCCTGAAAGTGAAAGAACTTTCAGGTCAGCCGGCACAAAATATTCTGTATCGGCTTTTTTGGTCATGATACATGTACTTTCCCGTATTTTCGAGATATTCTTTCATTTTATTGTTACAGCTGCTGCTTGACTTCAAACGGGTGATTGGCGGTGGGAAATTTTCAAATCTCTCTGACAACATCCGGACATTCTGTGCAGCTGTTGAAAAGATTAAAGGCGATAAAACTTCTCCACATGTGAGTATCATGTATCTGTCTTCATGTATCACATGTTGACTTCTCCTGGTGATGTAGTAATTTGTGATTACATGTAGGCCTACGTACCATGTGGATCCAGCCAAGTAGTCTGTCTACATGTATCTCTTCCAGAAGCGTTTGAGGATGCTCCCTCTGTTGAAATTTGTGGAAGAAATGACGTGCTTTGACCGAGGGAAGGGCCAAAAGTCCGAGACCATCATCAGGATATTAAAGGTAGGTCATCATTGTCAGTTAGCTTTATTCCTACTTTCATAGACTGAAAAGCCAGAGTTGTGACTGGACTTCCCATGAGCTAAGCTTGTAGTCATTGTCTGTTTTTTTTCAGTCATCGGATCCTGAAAAAGCCATCAGAAATGGGGAACTCGAGTCCAAGCATTTGCAACCACCCAGCCTTGCTGTCTGCCCAGATGCAACGGAGATAAAGGATGCTTTCATTGTTTTTGATGGCACATTCACGGAGTGCTGTACGAAAGATTTTTCGTCAGCGGTGCTTGTTTTGCTCGCTGTTTACTATGTGATGGACTTGGAATACCCACGAATGTATTCACAACTTCTCGGAATTTTGCAAACATACCTAATTCGCCTTGTCCCTTATGAAGGGATTCGCTCAATGAAGTACAAGAAATTTTCCGCAAAACTGAAGTCGGCAATTGACGAAATTATGGCCACGAAAGGAACAGAGGATACTTCATGTGACTAACTCCACATTCCCATTGATAGTGTGTGAAACAACTGTCAGTAGTTCATTATTTTGTTTATCAATTCTGATATCATTGATGCATTTGTCATTGGAAGTGAAGCTGATGGTTACTTCCATCGGTAATGAAATGATACCATGATGTCGCACAATGTCCAATAAGGGGTGATTGGAAATATTCATGGCTTCACTTTCAATAACGCTTAAATAATTGTAAGATGGGGCATGCCACACAGCACTTACTAGACACATGTCTTCTCATTAATTGAAGTAAGGCCTGTAGAGGTGATTATTGGTTTGTACGGCCACAGCCAAGTTCATTTCAAATAATGCATAAATCGACTTATCCAGTCACCATATTTTTGGAAAGTCGCTTGTTTTTTGGAGAGACCAGTTGTATCATTGCAATTGATGTTCATATTTGTGACCCGATCTAGCAAAAGTAGGCGCAAATTGCAAACGAGGAAAGGGTTAACGGTCTTGCAGCAGAACAGGTGAAATGTATGTTTCTGCGGGTTGACAATAGTAGTGGACAGCTGTGATACTACTTGAGTAAAGTGATGACTGGTGATGATCAGCTGCGACTTGCGCATACTTTTGGTAGATCGGGTCACATTTTTGTTGGGTAACTTGCTTTTATGCCATTGATGTTCATATTTTGGCAAGCGGCGTGTTTGTATCAAAAGTTTGGTTCCTCTATTTTGCAGGTGACTTGTTTGTATCAAGACCGGGTCGGTTATTTGCCATTGCTGTTCATATTTTGCAGGTGCCTTGTTTGTATCAAGACTTGTTGTGTTATTTGCCATGGGCCGTCATATTTTGTACGTGGCTTGTTTGTATCAAGACTTGTTCTGTTATTCGCCATTGGTCTTCATATTTTGTAAGTGGCTTGTTTGTATCAAGACTTGTTCTGTTATTTGCCATTGGTCTTCATATTTTGTAAGTGGCTTGTTTGTATCAAGACTTGTTCTGTTATTTGCCATTGGTCTTCATATTTTGCAAGTGGCTTGTTTGTATCAAGACTTGTTCTGTTATTTGCCATTGGTCTTCATATTTTGCAAGTGGCTTGTTTGTATCAAGACTTGTTCTGTTATTTGCCATTGGTCTTCATATTTTGCAAGTGGCTTGTTTGTATCAAGACTTGTTCTGTTATTTGCCATTGGTCTTCATATTTTGGAAGTGGCTTGTTTGGATCAAGACTTGTTCTGTTATTTGCCACTGCTCTTCGTATTTTGTAAGTGGCCTGTTTGTGTCAAAAGACTGGCTCTGTTATTTGCTACTGATGTTCATATTTTGACAAAGTGGCCAGTTTTGTATCAAAAGACTGATTTTGTTGCTTACCACGGCTGCTCATATTTTGGAAAGTGGCTTGGTTGTTTCATGGAAGTATTATACTGTATAATAGTTCCATGGTTGTTTGTATGAAAACACAAGTTGTGTTTACTGTTGTTTTAATGCTAGTCATATTCTTGACAAATCGCTTGTTTATCTGGAGAGACTATGTTTTATTGCCACTGGTGTTCATAGTTTTTGGTTATGTTCCTCTGCAATGTTCAGTCAATTCCAGTCTCCCTACCACTGTTCAACTGAGTTATCACTGGGGAGCGCAAATCCACTTGAACCAGTCTGTGGAAATCGGCAAGAGAAGTGTGAAGTAGATGGCGAGTGCTGATTGGTTAATTCCCCCAAACCCATGTAGGCCTAGTAAATTAGACAAAAGGAAGCCATTCAAACAGTGGTTGGGAGAGTGGAGTTAATATGAGCATGACCAAATAATGCGAGTGGAATGTATTTTGGGGCAAGTGGCTTCTTTGGAGAGACTGGTCCAGTTGCTTCATTGTCACTGCTGATTTCTGGCAAAGTGGCTTTCCTCTGTGACTGGATGCTCCATTATTTTACTGCACGGATTTCTGGAAATGGGCGAGTGGCCAAATCTGATTACCCACTTTGCCACCAGGGGCATGCTTCTGGTACATATTCACACAGGTGAACAAATGGTCCATGGACCATTTCATTTTGTTATTGCATCATGTCATGTTACTAATATTATTTTCAGTAATAATGTTGACACTTAGTGACATCTTCATTGACGGTCAGTGTAATGTCATGCTTTTGGTTAGCCAGTATGGTCTATTGCTGTGCAACACTTCACGTCAATGTCAACTTGAATGACTTCTACGCAGTATGTTTAGAAGTCATTCATGTAAACACGTTTAGATGTGTAACAAGTGTAACATGTTTAGGTGTTTAGGTGTTTAGGTATTAAACACGAAAGGCTGTTTAGGTGGAATAAACGAAATGTTCATTGGTTAAATGCCGTGTTTAGTTCATCTGTTTGTTTCTAAACACCGAAGAAGGGGAACTAAACGCGTTTAGATGTTTAAAAACTGTTGCATATTCCCGTTTAGTTTCGTGTTCAGACTTTAAACACTTTAGATTTACAGTGCACTTGTTACACCACAAAAACCTCCACGGAAAAGAAAGCGAACCTCAGCATCAAAGCGAACACCGACCTCCGCATCAAAGCGGGCATCAAAG
>NMRB01006503.1:0-11099 GCA_002633025.1 Notospermus geniculatus
TTACCGGTCCTCAGGAGTTGAGAAGTCATTATCCTTGCGATTCCGTGACCTGATCATCGCGGAGGAACTATTTCTTAGGCTAATATGCATGCACGATGTAGTTCGTAATGTACCGGTACTTTATCCCGTACTTTATAGGCCTACAATCGCAATGTTTTCGTCAGCCTTTGCTACAAAAGTGTTTCTTCTTTTGATACATTATTTACATTGACGTTGGGGAGGTTGGGGCGCATCTTTTGCCAAAATTTGAACACAGGAAATTTCCGGCGCCACCTGACATTATCCAAACAATACCTACATGCATATCAGCGCCACGCAGAGTGCGTAGTCGCCATGGCCGAGTGGCAAAGCCGCCTGCCCATAAAACTGAAGGTGTCGGGTTCGATACCCGGAGCTTGTAAATTTTCTTTGCCTTGACTACGTTAATTTTTTTTTGTTTCTTCTTTTACCTTTCTGGATTTTTTTCATCGTGTATTTTAATGATCTTGCGTTTTATTTCGCATGGGAATGCATGTAAAACATGTATTGGGCCTATCCAGTCATACAGTCATCACTTCCTCCACATTCCTTCCTGCCTTCTCCCCAACCATGCTTATTCGACATAGCGAACCCCTGTCGCCACCCGGCTTGTCTTTTAATCTCATTAGGTTTTTTCTTAAAATAAGAGACACGATGGCGATAATAGCAACGTTTTTGTGTCATTATTTCTGTAGAAAAATGTACAGGTCATTTTCTCATGACGCAACGTCAACACCTAAAATGACGTCAATGACGTCGCTCAGGTCACATCGCTCGCAGCGCCGACCTGTCGGGATTAAAAAATTACGCCATCCCCATTAGCAGACTTTATCCCATCCAAACATGCACACTTGGTGGATAAAATTTGACATTATCCACGAACTGTCCTAAGACTGCAGTACCTTATGCCTTAGCCTATCAAACTGAGGCATCAAATGTCAGCTGAGCGCGAGGCCCATGGGCCTCTTGTTATGCATACGGCCCATTAACATTGGAGCTCGCTGTGCAAATCTTAAGTAAAAGCATTTGCTAACTTTTATAAATACCAGCCAATGGTCCATATGCATAAAGAAAAGCAAATGCTTTTTACTTGAAAATTGAAGCAATTACTTCCATCAGTATGCATAAAACCAAAAGCAAATGCTTTTGCTAAAATGCAATTGCTATTAGAAAAAGCAGTTACTATTTACTTGTTCCTTTCCAGCAAATGTTCGAATTCATATGCATAATACTGAGTAATTGCTCTAACTGTAGAACCTTTGGTAAACAAGCAAATGCTTGTCAACATTTGCTTTGAAGTACAAGTAAAGGGATTATGCATATGAAACCAAGTAATTGCCTTAACTTTTAATTTTGGCTTCAAGCAACTGCTTTTACTTTTTGATTTTGCCAGAAGTAAATGCTTCATTTTTATGCATACGGCTCATTGTTTGTGGGAGATTGTTGCACTGGGCGATCTGGTATGAATGACCGGTTTCAATGGCCAACGGAGACCAAAGAATTTCGATCGCATCAAAGGACCAAAAATTCAACCTGTTCAATTTTCGGTCGCAAAGGCCGACTGACCTTTGCAACTAGTCGGCCGATAAAAAAAATGACGAAACTTCGTCCGCATACCATTCCGATGCGACGCCACAATATCGGCGACTTCAGTCGCTTTCGGAGGTCGCCTGTCGTTTGCGGATGGTTCACTGAAATGGCCGCAAATGTGTGGTCGGCGAGCGACCTCGCACGCGATGGTTGCCTGCGACGTCGTGGTCGCCAGTCTCGTCGGTGGTCGCATGATTTTGGTCGCAGGCCTATCCTTTGTTCACAAAAGATAAAGTGTCACACTTAGACTTAGCTTTATGAATATGGGCCCAGAGCCATTTTTGTGAAGCAAAGTCAGATGTCCTAATTTTCCAAATTCAGCATGATTAAGGCCTCGACATTTACAAAATAGGGTCTGCAGCTCGAACCACTGAAGGACCGAATGGGGATAACCTGGTGTCTTCCTTTTTCCAATGTCTCTCTCTCTCACCTGTTCCCTTTTTATGTTCCCGCAAATGGCTATCGACTAGTGTCAGGATGTCTGATTGTTCAAGCCGAGCTTTCACGTAATCATGGAGAGCGTCTGTAACCTGAAATAAACAACACACACAACGGCCATTTTCATAATGTATAGTTCAGGGACCATATTCATAAAACTACTTAAGTCAAAGTGTGATACTTATCTTTTGTGTTGAACGAAGGATAAGTGTCACACTTAGACTTAAGTAGTTTTATGAATATGGACCCTGGACTTCAATTTACACATCATCCGTGAATAAACCGCCATTGGATGTTCATTTCAGTTCCAAAAAAACAAACATTAGGCTACTCGTCTTTGAGGTCTGTATTTTCAAATTTATCAACAGGAGGAGCACCCCGTCATAACTCCAAGGGCAGTATTCTAGAACCTCCCTTAACTCTAAGGTTGACCTTTTTCTATTGTTTTTTTCAGGGCAGAATACAAAAGCTCGAAGTAGACCTTAAGGGCCCGTCACACTGAAGTAGTTCCCAAAACGTCCTGCCCCGTCCTAAAAAATTCGTAAGACGGGCTAGAACGTGTAACATTGGCCAAATAATGTCCAAAATACGATGCTGGTTCGTTCATAAATAGTCGTTAATACGTCCATCTCGTCTTTATCCCGTCCGCACTCCGTTGGTATCAAGTTTAGATCGGGTGAAATTGCCCGTTCACCTCATGCGGACAACGTATCGTTCCTAATACGCCCAAACCCGTTCTAACTAGTTCTTAACTGGACCACCTCGTTCCCAGACAGTTCACCTCGTTCTCACCACGTCCTCATCTCGTCCCTAGTGCGTGCGAAACGTAATTCCAATCGCGTCCTGGCCCGACTGCTATAAAAACCCATCGCGTTGTTGCCAGTCCTCATTCGCGTTCGCGTGCACTGCCAGAAATCTCGAGCCCAAATTATGAACTAGTGAGGAAACTGTCGTATTTGTACCGTACCTTGTCTTATCGTACTGCAGGCGGGGTGAACATAGTAAGAACTGCCTGAATGTACTCAAAACGAGTAGAACTTAATGAGAACCTATACTGCGAACTTTTAGAACCGTGTAGCCAACTCCTTCAGAACATTTTATTTTGTTTTGAACATATTTACACGGAATAACGACTGGCTAAGGACGTAATGCGGTCGAATTGGGTCAGTCTGCGAACGGGATGAACGAGGTATAAACGGACCCGGTCGGTGTGCACACACGTACTGCAATTGATGCCCGACTGTACCACGTCGTGACACGTCCCTAGTAGGAAAGAAGTACGCCAATTCCGTTCGAATTAAGGAGGCTTCTATAGAATACAGCCCCCAAATTTTAAATGGGTCCACCTCCACCTAACAGGCAGCCTCCTCATAGGCATTTTGATGTGCCCAATTACACCGATCGTTTGGCAAGGGATTCAAACTGCACTGCAAGTACTGCACAACATTTGAGCCAAAACCCGTAAGCAGGTTGTCATTTGCTAGCGCCACCTCTGATGAATTCACCACACTCGTGGTCATAATGGAATATTCTGAGAATTTCCATTCATCTATCTATACAATATAAGGGAAAGTGCGATTCTTTGTCCGCTACGGAAAACCGGTGGTATTTAGTGCATAACGGTCATGTTCAACGGATGGGGTATCAATGGTTTAGCACAAAAAATAAGTGCAACTTTTGGCCTGCAATTAGGCCTACTCCCTGCCTGGATGGCACCACCGGTATCAGGACACTCACCCCGCAGGTCCCCTCCCGACATAGGATTTCTACCCCTAGGACATCTACCCCCTGAACATTTACCCCCGTAGGACTTTTGCCCCACTAGGACATCTACCCCAGACATAAGTCCTATGGGGGGGGGGGGGTAAATGTGCAGAGGGATGTCTATGGGAGTAAATGTCCGGGGGCACAAATCTAGGGGAANGTAAATATCCGGGCGGGGGGCAAAATCTAGCAGCAAATGTCTGGGGGAAAATGTCCTATAATCGGCACCACCCCTACCCGTCCGGGGGCCGTTCACCGGTCATTTGTGTGGTCCATACCGTGATTGTTTTCCGCTGAAAAACTACATGTACTAAAAGCCATAATACATGTACATAGTCATAAAATTTCTACAGTATGTCTTTGGCATCTACTTCATGGCGGCATCCTTACTCCCTATGGTGACACCTCGACCCGTCCGTAGGACGGGTACTTTGCTAGTTTCCAATAAATGTTTTCTGAATAATTATTTGGGTGGTGTTATTTGGCGAGCCGCTCTCTGTGCAACAATCCGTCATGTTCTTAGATGGCGAGCCGCTCTCTGAGCAGATTTGTGTCGCGCAGTTGCACAGCGAGCCGGATGGATGTGCAGTAAACAAATTCAGCCTTGCTCAGCGAGCGAGCTGATGGTCCTCATTAATTATTCATGAGGAGGTGTTGGCGAGTGGCCCTCTCTGCTAACACTATTAAAATGATGCTATGTAGGCTACGAATAATTTCTAAATTACTAAAGTCCATATTTCAGCAGATTACATATTTGTTCCGTGGATTTAGAGTATTTACAGAAAAAATGAAAGACCAAGAGAAAAAAAGGAGACAGGAAAAGTGGTGAAAAAAAAGTTGCTCCAGGCGGGAGTCGAACCGGGGACCTGAGGTTTATTAGCCACACGCTCAAGCCACTGAGCTACCGAAACAGCTGGTAGCGCCGCGGTTTCATTGCCCAATCTTGAGCGGTGGTTATGACTATTCATTGTTTGCTTGCCATCTAAGACCAATTTCTGTGTTTGGAAAGCATTTTGCTTGTCAAATAACAACTCCAATATTCATGTTTCTTTTAAAATCAACAAAACTAGGCCAAAAACTGGCATAAACCGGAGGCCCCAGCTCTTTTTTCACCGATATGTGATCGAAGTGGAAGGGCCATCATTCGTATCCGCCATTTTGCTGTTTTGTAATCTCGATTTTCATTGGTCGCTGCGGTGCATAACTAATTACTCGGGCGCGCTGTCCAAGCTAAAACGAAGTGACTGCACAGAGAGCTGGGCTCGCCGAATAGTCACTCCCTAATTATTATTTCTGTGCGTGTGGGTCGATTTCAATGAAACTTCATCAGCTGATGGGGACATTATGGCGGCAATGGTTGCTGTGGCTGGTGATGTGAAATCAGTGCGTCCTGGATGTAGGGAGCTGCCCGAATTTATATACATGTACATATATATTTATTCGTGACGATAATCACATTACAACAAAAAGCATAAAGCAGGTGTAGCTAACAAAAGAAACAAGCCTGCCGGCCTGGATGGGTCACGTGGGGTGGATCGTGAGTTGATGAAGGGATTGACTGATAGATCCAAAAGCTCAGTCCATACAGGACATCAGTTCCTTACACACCGTGCCATAGCAGCACACTATAGGGATCTGACGCGAAAGTTCTAAACCCTCATCATCTTGTTATCTGCATTGCACAAACACCCCACTCATCAACGGTAGTATGTAAACATTGAAACGTTTCAAAAGAAACGAGCCAAATGAAACGACCCAAAAGGTTTTTAAAAATACGAAAAATCATAACAAAAATACCAAAAACCTACATGTATATTATTTTACATTGTATGAATAGAGGAATGTAGATTTTGATGAAAAATACTGCTTTTCATTGAAAATCGGCTTGGAAAGCTTCTATCAATTGGTGACAAATCACTTTTGTTAGCGGTTTTGTTTGAGGGTAAGAATTAAACTTTCGAAACAAATTCGGGAACAACTGCCATGCACATCAGGGCGCTGAGGGTGACTTCTGTAAAACCGCGTTTTTACAGATAAATCGAGCAGCTCCCTACATCCACGATGCCCTGGTTTCAGAACATCAGTCACTGCAACCATTGCCCCTGTAATATTCCCATCAGCTGATGAAGTTTCATTGAAATCGACCCACACAGAAATAATTAAGAAAAACGTCTATTGGAAATGAATGGAAATTTATCAGAATATTCCATACTGTACATGTATTTATTAGCAAGAGTGTAACTACATGTAGCTGCATTTGGATCCCTTTAAAAACTCAAGGCGGCGAGAAATTTACGGACGCTGTAGTTCTTCTTGCTTGAAATACGACAGGTCACGAACTGGCAATTGTAAACAAATGCCTGGGAGTATGTGGACACCGGGCAGCAAAAAACGGCCCTTTATCACTCACCTCACTTTTATCTCTCATATTCAGCTGGGCTAGGTAGAGTCTCACCACGACCAGAACATCAGAGAGGTATTTAAATGGACCGCCAAGATTATGGTATTTCCTCTGTTTTATGTTCGCAAAAATCATTTGGGAGAATGACTCGATTTGTTTTGATTGAGCATGTTGAGTGTATTCTTCAGCTTTCTGCAAGAGATTTGAGATTAGTGTAGGCCTATACATGTGGAGTCTCTGCGAATCGCAAAAAAATCTGTATACACTGTACTCTGATTTTACTCTCTGGTATTCCACAATGCATCGCTAAACGTCACACTGCTGTTTAGTTACTGTCGAATCTCGCCGAAAACGACTGAAAATTTACCTCGAAATAAAAGCATAATTATTCTACATCAAAACAAAAATACGCAATAAATGTCTGGACGTGAAGCAAGATTTTCCTGTGATCGGCGAATGGTGTCGCCATCTCTAAAGTGGTCGGGAATGTGTCCTGAAGTGGTGCCCCCGACTGCAATCTGTTGTTCCTCGAAAGAACCACAATTGGACGAGGAACCAACGGAGAAGGGCTGATGGAGTCCAAAAGAACCACTTGCAGATATCTAGATGGGGCCATACAATAGATTTGCGTGAATGCAAAGTTGCAAAGGCTTCATAAATATGGCCCCAGGCCACCACAGATGGTAAAATGTTAGTGGCAGCCACAAGCTTATAAAACCAAAGAAGGGCAGACGATAGGCCTGTGTTTTTGTCAGGTGCAACACGTTCTGCGTCCTCGGAGAAAAAAACTTACCAGAGTGGGCGTTTTTCCCTTTTCTGAAACGACGAAATGATACGTCTGGTTTGTATGTGTATTTGAATTTTATTCCCTCAGGGCCGAAGCTATAGCGTTAGTGGCCCTGGTAAGATGCCATATAAAGCTGCTCAGGTTCCTCACTTGCATGGGGTCCTTTACTTGCCCTTGCAAAGCCACAAGGTACAAGGCACATGTACATGTACCATGCCTTAAGGGCGGCGCACACCTGCGACTAAAATGGGGGCGACTACCAATGCGACTACATGTACTACGTCGCCTGCGATAATTACCTTTGAGGTCGATCAGTGATGTCATCCACGACATCACTGATCTTCCAAGGAAGCATTTGTCGCAAACGAGTCAACAAAAACTAAAAAACCTGAAAATATGTTCAGTCGCTTCTGTGGGCGCAAGGCCGGTCGCCTAGAAAATCGCTCGAAAAATCGCTAGTGTGCGCCGCCCTTTACTGTCCCCATTGGACGGACTGACGAGCCAGAGATGATTATTCCCATATGGCACGGTGTGGCAGGGATCAAAGTCTCCCTGGAATCAAACTCCGATCTTATTGTTCAGCGAGGGATTAGACTATACATGTATATGGCCATAGAGATCATGATCATTCGAATATAACCTTACAATAGTAGGCTATTGTTTGGCAGACTTGCATTCCTAGGACGTTGATTCCTGTCATACCTGGACCTGCCGCTTACTAAGCGGACGTGATAACCAAAGCTACATGTCTAGTCAAGCTGCGCTTCCATTAAAGCTTTTAGATCCGGTCTTAATAGTACCGCATCTAAAATAAAGGCCCGTCTACATGATCATACATTGTTCAAACGAAGTGGCTATACTTGAACAGCAACCAACATGTATGATGATGTTCAAATTTGTATGGTGATGTTCAGGACAAATGTATGATCGTGTGGACTGTTTTTCCAACAAACCTGAACATGTATGATGATGTTCAAATTTTTAGCTGCATGTTTCATCTTGCCAATGCAAAACATCCCAAAAAAATGTGTGATGATGTTCATGGACAAATGTATGGTCGTGTGGACGGTTTTCCCAACAAACTTGAACAGCATCCAACATTATCCTTTCTCCATCATACTTCATCATACAATGTCCATGAATGTTGGCCTGTAGATCGAAATCCACAACAAACTTGAACATCATCATACAAGATTATGATGCTGCTTTGAACAATGTATGATGATGTTCAAAATTTTAGCTGCATTGTCACAAGACAGAAATCGACAAACAAGCTTGGACATTATCATACAAATGTATGATGATGTTTTGAACAAATGTATGATCGTGTAGACGAGCCTTAGACCGGATATTTCACGGCTTGCACCTCCACTACTGGATTTGAGGTTAGAAAGTTCGGCTACAGATGGCGATACGTGGAGTGAACCGCGTATTGTTCTGGTACTTTTGAGCATGCGCAATGTCGAAAGCGACCTTGAGCCACCTGGCGCCGAACATACAATACTACATCCGGACTTATTGCCATTCCACTACAGAAAACACCGTTGTTGATCCGCATCTAATTTCGATTCAGAGTATGGTCGGCTATGTTATCCGAGCTTAATAGATCCGCACTTAATAGAACCGGACTTATTAAACACGGAAATTCTGTAATGGAAGCAGAATAAGAACGGACAAATACCGGCTTTTTTGTAGTGGAAGCGCAGCTTTGGTGACTACACAAAACAACTGAATAACAGGCTTAGTTTCGAAAACGCTTACTGTACTCTCCAAGGAGTGCGTCTTCCTTCATCTCAATTTCTTTCACCAATTTCGTACTGTCCTCCAATGTGTCTGAAAGGTATATACGTATGTTCTTCAGGTCTCCGACCTCGATTCCTCCACAACGCACTTCTAAACTGAAATTGTAAAAGATGTGGGTGTGGGGTACATGAGCTAAGAACATCATTATTTGCGGTGATTTCTTTGATTTTATATGTACATGTAGGGCATCTGAACCTATCCATCAAAAATAGCTTTTTCGGACTATGATTGAGTGAAAGTCATGATTTCGCACAACCTACATGTAATTCGAAACAAATATTCTTAAACACCTCGGCTATTGGCTATTACTGTCGATAATAATTTCACTGGAAAAGGCATAAGCCTGTTTTTAGCTCAGAGGTCGTGATAACACAACCGGTGACACGCTAGGTGAGTATATAGTTGGGAACTGCCATAAACAGACGTGGGACATTTGCTTCCTATGTTTGAGGAATTTTAGAATAGAAACTACTGTAAGTCACTACTCTCTAAAAAAGAACGAGTGAAAACCGGATCTTTTAGAGCTAATTTCCGATCGATGAAAGAGCGAAGTTAGGGACTGCTCTTTTAGGAGCGAATGTCGCTCTTTCCAAAGAGCGAACTGTTTTCGCTCGTTAAAAGATCCAAATATGAGCGACTTATCCAGGTCAACGTCAGCTCTTACACGAGCGAACAGGTCACTCTTTGAATTCGCTCGTTAAAAGATCGAAATACGAGCGGATCAACTGGCTCTTACAAGAGCGAGATTTCTCCTTCAAATGAGCGAATTTGGAGCCATTAATCCCTTTCAGCTGGAAGAATTGAGTTCGGTTTTCGCCCTAATCTAGCGAAATGGATTTAAAATAATCCAGTCACCAATTAGTATACTCCGGCAGCATCCAATGATTCAGTCGTTGGGGGTCCTGTCCATGCCAGCAACGGGTGCAAAGGGCGATAAAGAGTGAAAGAAAGAACACAAGGATTGATTGTAATAAACTCTGCTATATTAAGAAAAAGAAAACTCAAATACCTACATAAACTCAAAGAAAACTCAAATACATAGGCTATTTGAATAAATAGATCAAACGTCTCTATGATTGTCCTTCCAACACTTATCATTCGAAAGTCTATCAGTACAAATATTGGTTTCGTTGGGAAGCGGAGCACTATCAGAATGAACTGGGTGTATCTCTTGGTGTCAACTTCCTGGCAATCACGACACGTCACTTCCGACCTGCAAAAGATACACAAAGCTGTCATAGGGAAACAACTAAGGGCTTGGGGTCACGTATCTCCTCCTAGGTGCAGGCCCACTATTTTCAAATCCCCATCGGAGATTGCCTCCGAAGAATAGAATCTGGCTGACTTAATGGGACAGCTGTCATGGCTGTTGTGTTTACCTAATCATGCCCCCTCCCCTTTGAAAAATGCACTGCACCCAAATATACATTTTCCGTTGCGGTAGAGATTGGTATGTCCTGTATAACCATAAATACGCAGCGACTAATATAATACTTCGAAACATCTTGATTTCGTTTTGATCAACTATTTACACATGACGATATATTTCGCTAAGACATCTTAGCCTCCTCAGGTCTAACATATGAATGAGTCCAATAGTTCAGTATATACATGTACATAAATACTATTGGTACAAGTTGGTATAAATACTAACAATAAGTGAAGTTAATCCCTTACCAGTACAGTGGACCCCCTCAGTTTGACCACCCCTCTTACTTGACCACCCCTCTAAACTGACCGATTTTTGTCGGTCCCAATGAAATCCTTCACATTTTCCATTAGCTAAGTCGACCACCCCTCTACCCTGACCGTGACCACCCAGATGATGGGTCCCAAGCTTCATTTCAACCCCTCTTAATTGACCACGACCACAAAAGTGTATGTATTTGAACATGGGCTCTTTTGAAATACATGTACACATGTACATGTAGTCAGAATATGGAGATGGTCAGAATGATCTTCAGGGCCAAACACCAAAGCCAAGCTAAACCAAGCTTCCAAGGTGTAAGATTTTGTGAAGGTATTCATTTGTTATTGAGGCTGCTGGCCATAATACCTTTTAATCATCATAATCAAAGTCCTTTGATCACATGAGTTAGCAATCAAAGTGCCCCCCCCCCATCGCAACCTGGCTAAAGCGACCACCCCTCTAAGTTGACCACTTCGCTCCGGTCCCATGGGTGGTCGACTTAGAGGGGTTCCACTGATTAGAAAATGCTTAGGAAATAAGACATTCCCTGGCTGGATAACTGGGTGTTTAATGCTGGTTTGGCACGTTTGATGTGAATGGCCTCTTTG
>NMRB01006513.1:0-11059 GCA_002633025.1 Notospermus geniculatus
AATTGAAATTTTAAGATATGATATGAAAGCTCTCGATGAGAGGAACACACTCCTATAAAAATTTTCAGTGAAAACCTGCAAACAAAAAAGTAGCCAAAAACACGACTTCACAAAATTCCTTCTCTCAAAGGTGGATTTCACCGGATTTTCCGAACTTTGATATCATCAGATAGCCAGGAAAATTTGCTATCACATATGTTAGGCTCAGTCTCCTACATCGTAATGGTTTGGAAATATTCAAGAAAAACTGCTGTCCATTTACTTTTTTTCCATGAGTGTACATGTAACTTGGTAATGTAAGGCATTTAATCCAACAATCATTGCAGTCCTGAAACTTGGGAATAACTTGACACAGATTGCTCATACTGTATATGTACCTCTCTCTGTCATTACACATGTTCGAACGGGTGATCACATGGTCCATGGACCATTTCATAAAGCTCTAGTTTCACAGGATACATTCTCTGACCATAAGACCTAACATTGACTTGTTTCATTGTTAGATGGCTCCTCTAGCAATGAAAGTTCTGCTTCAAAATCATGTGCTAATCCGGACATAGCACTATCGAGTCACATTGACAGTGTGTTTTGCAGTATGAGCAACAGTCACAACCAGATATATTAACTTCCTTCTCGAATCCAAAAGTAGAAAGTAATTGTGACCGTAGGCATTTGTCATCAGTTTTACAGTAGTCTATGATATCCGATTATTGTTATAGAATAGTACAGCATGTGACCTTTGACCTCTGCGACCAGCCGGACCAATCTCCTGGAGATATTGTGACAGGTTACGAGGTGGTCGAGCATGAATTATCCGCGTTACGCACTCTGGGTCAAAACCCATACCAGAAACTGAGGTTGACAGAACCAAACGTATTCTTGGGTTGCTCTTTTTTAACTCTGCAGTTGTAATATCTATCACAGTTTTATCCTGGTTTGAAAATAGGATTGAGAATAAGGATGTATTGATATCTTCTGAGCCAAAGTGTTTTGTAAATTTGACACAGCGTGAGACATGTACATCATTGGGATATACATGATGGTAACTGGGTATCTCTCCTTTTCTTGAACCAGTTCTTCGTAATATGGGATAAAGACCTCCTCATACGCCTTGCGAGAATCCTGGGATGATGCTTTCTTTCGTACGTCTAGGAATATATTTTCTCGATCTGGTGTTTCTTTGATTGTAGTCGGGTTTTTTTTGTCCAAGCAAGGCTGGTAGTTTCCCCAGCATTTCTTTGGTAAGTGTGCCACTCAATCCGATTACTGGCACACCTGGGAAGAAGGAGGGTAGTGTCTTGAGCTTAGAAAATGCTGTTCGGAATTCTTTTCCCCTGAAAGGGAGTGTCATTGCATTTTGAATATTTTACTTTCATAATGAAAATCATGATAATAAACTGTACCTTCTTGCTAAACAATGACTTCTTATTCGTTAACTGTTCAGGTCAAGTTTCATGTAATTCAGCAGTTACACATCCTGATTTAATAAGGATTCATGCAAATTCTACGAAACCCTGATAAATAAGGATGGCAGTTACAAGATGACTTCATACTCCCACACCATAATAATAATAATAATAATAATAATTTTATTGTATTAAAGTGCTAAAGAATGTTAAGACATTTTCTAAGCACTGTACAGATAAGAGTCAAAATGATTAAAACAATATAAGTAAGGAAGAAGATAAATGGTATTAATTTATGGTACTTATGGTTCCCATTTATGGTACTATTGTATTTTATGGTACTATGGTATTAATTTATGGTACTTATGATTCCCTTTTATGGTACTATGGTATGTTATGGTTCTAATAATAATAATAATTATTATTATAATTTTATTATATTAAAGTGCTAAAGAATGTTAAGACATTTTCTAAGCACTGTACAGATAAGAATCGAAATGATTAAAACAATTTAAGTAAAGAAGAAGATAAAACACTAACTAAAATAATTGGTAAAAAGAGTTGTCTTGAGAGATCTCTTAAAAACATTAGTGCTGTCAAGAGCTTGCATATGAGCAGGGAGGGAATTCCACAGTCTGGCAGCCAGAACACTCAGGCTCCGGTCGCCGTAACTTCCATTGGCTCGAGGGATTGAAAGGACCCACGGATCATCTGAAGACCGAAGCCTGCGCCCCGGCGTAGGCAGACTGAGGAGTTCCCGCAAGTACCCAGGACTGTCCACCTGATGCAAAACCTTATGTGTTATCAGGAGGACACGGTACTCAATGCGCGCTCTAACAGGCAGCCAGTGCAGATCTCGCAAGATTGGAGTGATGTGATCCCTTTTCCTAGTCCTGGTAAGGAGCCTAGCAGCACAGTTTTGAGCTTTTTGCAGTCTGCCTAGCTCCACATCAGGTAAGCCCATAAGCAAGGATCCGTGGAAGTCTAGACGGGACGTGACAAGTGCGTTAATCACCCGCAGGTAACATCGTCCAGGCTTCTACGAATCCTGGCAAGCTGGTGGATCTGGAAGTACACACTCTGCAGAACCTTAGTAACATGCTGTGGCATTGTCATATGGTCGTCAAAAATGGCACCCAAGTTACGAACACTGGAGGAAGGCTGAATGGCAGTTGTACCTATTTGAATTGAAGGAAGAGGTCTAAGTTTGTGCATTTTCCTTTTGGAGGCAATGATGAGAAATTCAGTTTTGTCATCATTGCCTTTAAGGTGGTTAAGTTAGAGACACTTCCGAATGTCAGAGACACAGGCCTCAGCCTTATGGATGGCTGCTTGGAGCCCCTGCCTAGTGACTTCAAATGTGTCATATAATTGGATGTCATCGGCATAGCCATGCCTGTGCAGTCCATGCATGTCTATGATGTCGCCCAATGGCTGAATGTAGCCTAAACAGAAAAAAGAAGTGGTCCTAAAACAGACCCTTGAGGGACGCCGTTGACAATTTGCATTGGCGATGACCTCTCACCCCGAATAAGTACTGTCTGGCTCCGGTCGGTAAGGTACGACCGGAACCAGGACAGCGCACTGCCCCCGACACGAAGCCTGCTCTCCAAGTGAGAGAGCAAGATCTCATGACTGATGGTGTCGAAGGCAGCGGACATGTCTAATAGGATGAGAAGCACACCCCTGCCATTGTCAAGGGCGGTGTCAATATCGGTCTTGATTTTGAGCAGAGCCGTCTCAGTACTGTGGCCAGCTTTATATGCCGACTGTAACGGATCTCCAAGGGAATGAAGTTTTAGATATGAGACAAATTGTTTTGTCACCACTTTTTCCAGGACCTTTGATAAAAAAGAAAGATTTGAGATTGGGCGGTAGTTTTTCATACAATTTGGATCCAGATTAGTTTTTTTCAGGACTGGCGTGACATATGCATTTTTGAAAGAACTAGGCACAGTGCCAGTTGCCAGCGACTGATTTATGCACTGAACCAACAGAGGCAATAAGGCCTCAAGTATGGCACCTTCTTTCAGAAGCCATGTTGGTATGGGGTCCAAGGCACATGATTTTGGAGGACATCCCCTGATTAATCTCACAAGTTCAGTGTGAGTAACTGGGTGGAACTCTGTAAGGCGAAAGCCCAAGGCTCGCTCGGGCGGCTTACATAAGTTTACTTCGCCGAAACCCTTACAGATGTTAGCAATTTTATCTATGAAGAACCTTGCAAAATCATTAGCCAGGACAGTATTATCAGTCACCACTGGGAGCTTACTCCCCTGGCCTAAAGAAATGAGGCCACTAACCTGGCGAAACATTCTATGGTATTAGTTTTTGGTACCATAGAGTTTTATGGTTCTATGGTATTAATTTATGGTACTGTGGTTTCCTATGGTTCTATGGTATTCCTATGGTACAAGGGATGAAAATGGGAAAAACGTTTTTCCCATTGAAAAAAACGAGGAGTTAAATATTCTGATTTCTAAATGTATAAGATTCTAGCTTACTATAAACACTAATAATTTCTGATGTTGGTTGCAGTTGGTCTGCAATTATGAGCGAGAATATCATACTAAAAGTTTTTTTATGATAAAACCAAATATCTGACAAAACAGAAAACATACACTTTCGGAGAAGTCTCTTCATAGTCACTATCTGAGTCTTGACAAACGTTACTGTTTTCAAGCATTTTACCTGGTACCCTCTGTGGTTTTATGGTGGAATACCATACAGCAGAACACCAATAGAAATGTAATAAACCATAGAATAACACAACCTTATTATGTCATAAAAAGATTACCACAGAAATTGATGAACCATAAAGTTCTTATGGTATCTTATTGGTACCATAGGGAAAAGTACCATAGACTGTTACAAAACACCATAGACAAGTACAGTAGAAAATCTATGGTAATTGTCTGTGGTATTCTCTATGGTATATCCTATGGTATCGCACATTATTTTTAATAGGAAATGAATTATTTTCGTCATTAAAGAAGCAATGCTAAAAAGAACAGAAATATAATAGAGGTACCCGGTACCCGTATTGATGACATGACAACTGCTCGGCAATTTCCACAGACACTCGCATTTCCCCTCAGACACAATTCCAAGGCAGCCATCTTGAACGCGCAACGATTTCAATGCGTTTCTGGTGGTTTGGATGCAGTCGGCTCATCACACCCTGCGCATGAACGAACTAGGTCACACAAAAACGTTGCGTTATTGATCAGTAATTGGCAGATTGGGTGAGATATCGGTAAGTTTTTATATAATATGCCTCAAATTATCCAGGAAATAAGGTTGGATATCTTAACAGGCCAAAATTCGGCCAAAATAGTCCCACGGTCGGTCAAGTGGGTTTGTTGATAAACAACACGGCTGCCTTGGACTTGTGTCCGAGGTGAAATGCGCTGCCCAGTAAACAGATAAGCAGTTCGCCTCAGGTCGTTCCGAATGCTGAGATGTTTGCAGGGCGTTTTACCCAGGGGGCAAAACCCCATTTTTGGCGAAAATCGGGGACCAGCTGCTGTAAAAAGCCACCCCCTGGTAATGTGTTCAGGGGACGCTAGGGTCGGTGGCCTTTGAGATTTTTTGCAAGACGCCGAAAAATTGACTTTGAATTTCAGGACACTGACTTTATCATTGAACCCAAGAACTGACACATGATGAGTGTTGTACAGGAGAATGGGACCCGATGTACAGCTAACTTTTGAACGGTTGGATTTACACCCCATAAATGTATTACCAATAGATAGAAACATGGTGCCTCCGAAGCAGACAAGCATGATCTTAATTGTTTTTGAGAAGTTATGTAATAAGAAATGAATTTTTATGCTAATTAATGCAAATTTAACAGAAAATGGGTCAAAATACATAAAAACGCGGTTTCCAATTACGTAACTAGTTAGAAACTACAAAGAACATGCTTATTCGATTACAAGCCACCATGTTTCTATCTGTTGGTAATACATTTATGGGGTGAAAATCCAACCGTTCAAAAGTTAGCTGTATCATCGGGTCCCATTCTCCTGTACAACGCTCAGTTATTTGTCAGTTGTTGGGTTCAATGATAAAGTCAGTGTCCTGAACTTCAAAGTCAATTTTTCGGCGTCTTGCAAAAAATCTCAAAGGCCACCCACCCTAGTGCGACTCAGGGGGGTCCCCTGAACACATTACCAGGGGGTGACTTTTTACAGCAGCTGGTCCCCCATTTTGCCCTTTGCCCCCTGGGTATTTGTAATTCTCTTGCTCGTCGCATGGGGGCTTTTTGTTGATGCAGTTCAGCTTTAAGAGGACCTGATTTATTAAGGATAAATGACCATATTTATAATGTGCATGTGTTCTTGACTCATTGCTTTGAGTCTTTTTCCAGTAGGAGACGGTACAAAAGGTCGAGCACAATATATATACTCACAATCTGACTTGCTACAATAGGCATTCCATCCGTCACTACTTGGAGTACTTGAGCATGTTCTAACGCCTGGTGAACCTGTTCCACAACCACTTCTCGGCCTTTGGATGGGATATCCAACACTGCCATCAGCTAGCCATCCACAAGAACAGATGTCCAATCCTTGCTTCCAGCTATCGGTTAGCTGAGCACGTGTAGCTAATCTCATACCATGACTGGCACATTTGCTTGCGGCGTCAGCTGATGTTGGGATTTTGTACCATCCTCCCTCACTCTGGATGTGCACAACGAGCACTGGAGTGGAAAAAAGAGACATCTAACCACTCAACACATGGGATGACTAGAAAAGAGACCTGAGACATCCTTTGAAGTACGGAACAGACTTCACACCTACTCTTTCTCAAGTAAATCAAACTAGCAGCTTTCGAGTCAGTTGCATAAAGTGAGTTCTTTACTCTATGTTCCAGAAGTAGATTCGCCAAATATAATTATGTACTAACATTCGGACTTGGTACAATAGGCATTGTATCCATCTCGTGGAGTAGTTGAGCATGTTCTTATCCCTGGAGCACCAGTTCCACAACCACTCCTCGGTCTCGGTCTCTGGATGGGATATCCAACACTACCATCAGCCAGCCATCCACAAGAACAAATGTCCATTCCTTCTTTCCATGCTTCTGTCAGCTGATCGCGAGTGGCTAACCTCATACCTTGACTGGCACATTTGCTTGCGGCTTCAGCTGGTGTCGAAATTTTGTACCGTCCTCCATCACTCTGAATATGCACCACAGGCACTTTTTGGGGAACAAAAGAAAGGAACCTTTAAAATCTCTGGGCGTTGGATGGCAGCCCTATTCCCTAAAATGGCAACTTGCATCTCCGCAGTTGCTGAGTGCTCTAGTCGAGTTATAATAGAGAGCTTGAGAACCGGCTACTTATCCTTAAACCGAAACGTTTACGTATCACGATTCGTTTGCGTTCTCTCGGATCCTTAATTCGTTTGAGAAAGCACAACGTATACGGATGCGGATCCGTAAACCTAGATAAAAGACGATCACTGATTGAGCTAAATACAGGGATCCACCAATGGCTGGGATTCTTAGCGGATAAAAACACAACCTATACGCAGAGATCGGACGGTTTACAGACTCTGCCGTAAAATCGGTATTTACCAAGGGCATGCTTCGCAAAATGAAATGGTCCATGGACCATGTGCTCACTCGTTTGGACATAACAGTGTAATGACAGAGAGAGGTACATGTGAGTTATGAGCAATCTGGGTCAAGTCATTCCCAAGTTGCAGGACTTCAATGATTGTTGGGTTATGCCACCTGGCGGCCATACTGGATGTCCGATCGGGCCAAAACTTCACATGCACATAAAGTTCATCTAGAGGGAGCCACATAGCACATTTGAGCACTCTCGGTCAAGTCGTTCCTGAGTTATAACACATTTCATGATTTTCGGGTTACGCCACCTGGTGGCCATATTGGAAGTTTAATCAGGCCGGAATTTGACGTGCTTGTAAAGGTCACCTAGAGAGAGGTAAATATCAAGTTTGAGCACTCTGGGTCAAGCCATTCCTGAATTATAGCACTTGGTCGATTTTCAGGTTATGCCACCGGCCATATTGGATGTCCGATCGAACCGAAACTCGGTAGTTTTAAAGGTACCCCTCTAATACATGTTTATGCAAGATATGAAGACGCTCGGCAAAATAACGAAGACCTGTGGCAGGTTCGTCACTTTTGTAGAACTTTGACCTCTGTGACCTTGAAAAGTAGGTCAAATCAAAAACCCGTTATACATGTTATGTATCCTAATTAGATACACCTATGATAAAAATTTGGAGACGATCCAGTCATTAGTTCAGGAGTTATTGCACTTTTTGTGTTTTTGGTTTTGGCCACCTGGAGGCCAAGCCAAGAATCGAATCGGACCGAAACTTAGTGTCATAGGTCATCTGACCTAGGGGTATATATGTACCAAGTTTCAGATCAATAGCTCCAGCGGTTACGAAACGTGCCCTGCTAACGGACAACGACGACGACGACGGACGACGGACACCGCAGGACGATATAAGCTCACGAGTGAGCTAAAAAATCGCAAACTTAGCAATCACGCAAAAAAAAGTCGCAATCGTAACGCTAAATTTGCACGATATTTATGGAAGCCACGCAAACTCTCCGTATTGCAAACGCCCACGCAAACGGCCAAACCTTTGCGAGAGGTCTAGAACCACTCGCAAACTTTGCGCGGTATAAAAATATGTCTTATACACCAAAATGGCGGCAAGAACACTGACTTCATGATGAAGATTACCATCTAAACCAATGATATGTTTGCCATACTTTCAAAATGCGCAATCACCTGCAAGGTCAGAGGTCAGGTCATGTTAAGTTTGTAATAAATCGGCAAACATCTCCTGTGTTTGATGCGATTGGTTTATGACGGTGTTCAGGCAGATTATTGTTGACGTACATTGACGGCGGAAAGAAGGTTGAAGGTCAAACCGACTTGGAATTATCATGTCTGCTGCAAACGATCAAATTTAAATTGACCAATGAGTTTGACTTACGGAGAATTTAATGAAAGTCTTAAAATGCCCCAAAAATATAGCATGTTTTTCTGATGATATTTTGATATTTCTTCAAAACGAAGAGATTTTTCGAAACTTTTTTCAGAGAATTTCTTAGAATTCATCAGGGAATAATATCAAGCTAATTTTGAAATGAAAATTTTGGATTCTGAAAATTCTGTTTTTTCTTGATATTTTGAAATTCTTATATCTTCATGATAATTTGCCACAAATCCTAAATTTGGCATGTCATCATTCACGCAACATGTTTTTTTTATACAAATGACCATTGGCATCTCAGCAGAATAGGAAACATCACTGTCTTTATTTTTTAACAAGACCGTACTTGTAGAAAGAATACTTAAGATTAGAATAATTATGGCCAAAGAAATAAAATGAGAATCATCCTGAAGGTGTATGTAATACCTAATCAGTTGATGAACGTCCGATGAGCGTTGTATTGTTTTTGAATGCATGAAATGCTGCTTGAACTATACCATAAATCACAACAAGAAATGATTACTACAGAATGGTGACCGACTCGGAAAGAATCTAATGCCTTTTGGATCTGCAGACGTCATTGGACACCATCTCTCGATGTTACTCCATTGCCAGACCCAGGGCGAATACACACTCTAATGAAATGGTCCATGGACCATGTGCTCACCTGGGTGAACGTACCAGAAAAACAAATGACAAATGTTAAATCGAAATGTTCCAGGGTCATGTATCCTCATTAGATGCACCTGACATGCCTGATAAAAAATTGGAGACAATCAAGGTACAGTTCAGGAGTTACTGGACTTTGAGCTTTGGTTTTGGCCACCTGGTTGCCAAGCGGAGAATCGAATTGGACCGAAAAGTGGNGATACGTTTATTGTTAAGCGGTTTCTATTGAGGCCGTTACTGTGCGAAATGTAGCTCAACGTATCGAAAATTTATTCAACCACAAAACTGACGACGTATTTGGCTTATCAATCCGTTTCAGGATCGGGATAAGGATAAGTAGGTGGTTCTCAACCTCACTAAGGTGCCTGTCTTGTTGACTCATTGCTTAATGTCCTTTACCCGTAGGAGATTGAACAAATGTAGGAGCAGACTACACTCACAATCTGAGTTGGTACAATAGGCATTCCATCCTTCACCACTGGGGGTAATGGAGCATGTTCTAATCCCTGGCGCACCAGTTCCACAACCTCTTCTCGGTCTCTGTATGGGATATCCCACACTACCATCAGCGAGCCATCCACAAGAACAGATGTCGAAGCCTTCCTTCCAGGCATCTGCCAGCTGAGCACGTGTAGCTAATCTCATACCATGACTGGCACACTTGCTTCCGGCGGCAGCTGATGTTGGGATTTTGTACCGTCCTCCATCACTCTGGACGTGCACAACGAGCACTGGGGTAAAAAAGAGACAGCTAATCACTCGATGATCAGAAAAGGAACTGGTAGGTGACCTTCTTTGAAATACAGTGCAGTCTTTACGCCTACTCTCCTTCTCTAGAAATCAAACTAGCAGCTTTAAGAGTCAACTGAGTGAGGTCAACTCTATGTTTCGCAAGTAGATGGGCCAAAATATCATAATAGACTCACATTCTGACTTGGTGCAATAGGCATTGTATCCATCTCTTGGAGTACTAGAACATGTTCTAATCCCTGCTGCACCCGTTCCACAACCACTTCTCGGTCTCTGAATGGGATATCCAACACTACCATCAGCCAGCCATCCGCAAGAACAGACATCCATTCCTTGTTTCCAAGCTTCAGTAAGCTGACCGCGAGTGGCTAACCTCATACCCTGAATGGCACATTTGCTTGCGGCCTCAGCTGATGATGGGAGTTTGTACCATCCTCCATCACTCTGGATGTGGACAACGGGCACTGGAGGAGAAAATAAAGGACAACCTAAGAACGCCTCCGCACATGGAACTAGCAACCACACACATATTTCTCTGAGCTTTAAAACATCAAGTTATCGATGGCAACAGGCAATACATAATTTACTCACATTGTGACCTGGTGCAGTAGGCATTCCATCCATCACTTGGAGTACGGGAACATGTTCTAATCCCTGGTGCACCCGTTCCACAACCACTCCTCGGTCTCTGGATGGGATATCCAACACTGCCATCAGCAAGCCATCCACAAGAACAGACGTCCATTCCTTCGTTCCAAGCCTCCCAAAGCTGGCCTTGTGTAGCTAACCTCATGCCTTGTTTGCCGCATTTAGCAGCAGCTGCAGCTGGTGACGGAATTTTGTACCAACCGCTATCGTCCTGGATGTGAACTATTTGCGCTGTAACGGATGTAATATGAGGCCCTTTAAACTGACATGTTATACTAGGCCCTATCATCTAAATTTGAATTGACACTTCTTTTTTATCTTCGGACATAAATTTTCATTAAGGCGGGGGGCTACCTATAGCTGAGCTCATTCCCTAGTGGCAATCCACGGAACTGGCCTTTGTGCGACCAGTCATTCACATTCAGATTAAATCCGCTCACCCTGGTATACTGTTTTCGAAAACCAGTCTTCAGTGTACGTGCCGACCCTAAATCTTTTGTGTCCCCTGCGGGTATTGTTCAGCTCTGTCACTGGTGCTTTGGTCACAAGTGGCCGAACAGAGTTTACCCAAAGGGCGCCAATAGTGCAAATCTACAT
>NMRB01006515.1:0-11041 GCA_002633025.1 Notospermus geniculatus
TTTTAATCATGGTTTAGAACCAGATGATAATTTCTAAGAGGGTCAAACTGCGAAAATCAGTGATCTAAAAAGACATTTTTAAGCATAGTTTGACCCTCTTAGAAATTTGTATCTGGTTCCAAAGTGAGAAAAAAACTATCGACTGCTTATTTATACCGTTCATTATTTCGCTTCAAGTTAGTAGTTGATTCACGTGTCAAATAAACCAATGGTTACTTCAACTGACCTTTGCAAGAAAAGTATCGAGAATTCTCATTTTACACGAACATAAACTTCGGCAGCCCAATTTGAAAAAGTCACCGGCGGCCTATGGTGTACATTTAGGTTTACAGGTAAATAATTGTGGAACCAATCAATGACCTAAAACTCACCAGCAATTCGGGGATTTGGAAACTGGCCTGATGAAAAAGGCAATTTAAAGTGGTATAACAGGACTGAAAATAAGACTTGCGAATAGTTTGGCAAAATGTGCGATGCTCTTAATTCATGACGCAATTTCCCTCATCACGTACAATTTCCTTTTTTCAGGTAAAGGACAGCCAAAATATTCAATGGCTTCTACCGAAAAGCGAAAATATAACACGAGGTTCTGCACCTGCTGCAATCAAACTTTACCAAAAAGCACGTTCTACGACCATCAGACAACTAAAATAGTGCCAATGGCACTGTCCCTCATGGAAAGGCAGTCCCATTACAGTGCCATTGCAGTCCCTTTGCAGTTCCAGAATGCACTGTTGCAGTACTATTGCAGTCCCATCTGCAGCTCTAATGCAGTCCCATGGGACTGCACACCGCAGTCCGCACTGCACCCATGCATGAACCCTGTACTAAGAGATAGGCCTTGAATTATTTAAATGAGCGATGCAGTCCCTCTCAGCAGTCCCACTGCAGTCCCAGATATGCTAATGAGGTCCTATCTGCAGTGCTGTTGCAGTCCCCTTGCAGTGCTGTTGCAGTCCCTCCCAGCAGTGCCGTTGCAGTCCCCCTGCAGTACTGTTGCAGTCCCACTCTCAGCAGTGCTGTTGCAGATCTCAGCAGTCCCATTGCAGTCCCAGATATGCTAATGAGGTCCTATCTGCAGTGCTGTTGCAGTCCCCTTGCAGTGCTGTTGCAGTCCCTCCCAGCAGTGCCGTTGCAGTCCCCCTGCAGTACTGTTGCAGTCCCACTCTCAGCAGTGCTGTTGCAGTCCCCCTGCAGTACTGTTGCAGTCCCACTCTCAGCAGTGCTGTTGCAGTCCCCCTGCAGTACTGTTGCAGTCCCTCCCAGCAGTACCAATGCAGTCCCTGAGTTGGCCAGCACAGTTGCACATACACTGGCATGCTGCAATACATACTCACAAGATTTTTGGTTGGAAAACTTAGAATTGTAACTGGGTTTATCCTTGAAGTGCACTGATCAAGTTGATAATGATATATATCACAAATTCTGCTCAGAGCATCAACTGTAGAAACCTCTACGAAACTTGCGAATTCTCCATAAAATTGACAGAAAATCATTGAAGGTGAATTTTAAAAACTGGTGAAGGCACCAGCACTATGGACATGATGGACAGTGCATGCTTGGAACAGGTGATATTTTGAATTGGATAAAGGGTGCAATGGAATGGTTGAAAAATGAAAACTTACAAAAAATTATTGTCCCACCTCCCACATTGGCTTCTACTTCATGTACTTGACTAAAGGCAACACATTGAACCACCATTTGACCAAGATGGCCCAGAAAGAAACGGTAATAACTCCACCAAAGGAAAACCACATTTCCAAGATGGCCGCTTGGCTCCAAAATGTTTTCAAACAGGTCACATGACGACCATAAAGATTACTCAATCATGTGCATTCCCATTGCAGTCCCCCAAACATTCAAAGAAATAATGTTAAGTCCGAGCAGTCCCGTTGCAGTCCCTATTACAACAGCAAATATTATTTAAGTCCATGCAGTCCCATTGCAGTCCCATTATGCAGTGCTGTTACAGTCCCTCAGGAACTACCTCTAATTGGGCAGTGCGACTGCAGTCCCCTCATTAAATGCAGTCCTATTGCAGTCCCTTTATAGTCCCTATACCTGCTGCAGCGCTATTGCAGTCCCACTGTGCAGTACTATTGCAGTCCCCATTCCTGCTGCAGTCCCATTGCAGTCTCGTTTCCCAAAAACACAAGTCTCAGCAGTACCATTGCAGCAGGGGCTGCATGTGCAGTAGGGGCTGCACTTCCATGAGGGGTGCCCGCTTGGCTTGGAAGCAGTATTATGTTATGTATCCTATTTACCCTTGATAGAAGTTTGACGAAGATCCATCACTTTGTTAGGGAGAAATAGCAGTTTATGTTTTTCTTGTTTTGGCCCCCTAGTGGCAAATTCAAGCATCAGATTTCACTGAAAATTCGTCTGTGAGATATGTATGAAGTTTCAAAGCAACCATTACAGAAAGAGCCAACTTCGTAATTTCAGAAGAACTTTGACCCCTGTGACCTTGAAAAGTAGGTCAAATTCAAAAACTCAAGTGTTATCTTATGTATCCTCATCAGATATACCCATGATAAAATTTTGACAAAGATCCGTCTCTTGGTAAGGGAGAAATAACACTTTTAGTGATTTTGGTTTTGGCCTCCTATTGGCCAAGTCGAGAATCAGATTTCAACGAAATTTTGTTTGTATGTTGATATAACCTAGAGGTAAATGTGTAGAAAGTTTCAACACAGTAGTTCGAACCATTATCGAAATACAGCCCTTTGAAATTTTTCACAGAACGCCCCCTGGAGGCCAAAATAGGAATCCAACCACGCTCAAAATCGAACTCGACCTAGATTATAGGCCCATATACACACCCACCATAGATCAAAAAGATTCCTAAAAAAATAAAGGCGCTAGAGCGCTAACAAACCAAAAGTTTACGGATGTACGGACGGACGTACGTACGTATTGACGCACGACAGACCACCACTCAATGACCCCGACCACAGGTTAAGGCCTGCTGGGCCTTGCGGTCAAGCGGGCTAAAAACGGAGGAAGATCATTACAGGAGGAGCTGAATGTGAGGAAATCGACAACCCATCAAATCCTGAGGCTGTTGCAAAGACTGCTGTTGATGAGGTCCCCAAGAGAGCCTACAGTCAGCAGTTATTGAAATATGAAGTGTTAAATTTCGTTAATTCTTTTTTCACCACCTGACTTTCATTTTATTCCGGCATAAATTTTTTTTGACTTGTTGACTTGTGTAAATTTGAATCGTTTGTTGTGTTAAAATTAGTAGTCTCAAATCAGGGTTGAAATTTTTACAAATTATTGCATCCAGTAGTCTTGAACATTAGTTGTGGTGTTGATATTTTTGGTGACTGGGAGGGGAATGTGGATGGTAGTCAGCTGCCCTGCATTCAGAGAGACTTTAGTGAAAAGACTCTCTGAATGCAGGGCAGCTGACAGGGATCTGTGGTTATAAGTATTTATTAGCAAATGTAGATTTGTAGGGAAATGGAAGGGCTGGGGAGATATTCATCCTGCGAGTAAACGTTTTCAGCAAACAAGAGGCCCATGGGCCTGGCGCTCAGCTGACATTTGACGCCTCAGTTTGATAGGCTAAGGCACAAGAGGTACTGCAGTCTTAGGAAGGTTCGTGGATGATGTCAAATTTTATTCACCAAGTGTGCATGTTTGGATGGGATAAAGTCTGCTAATTATGATTAGAGACTCGGTCCAATACAATTTTGCCAAGAATGAATCACATTTATTTTGCAACGCCTTCGGTTTGCATACGTGTGTAAGAGAATAATTCATTTGTCTGCTGTGGCGAAGAGTTCTCTGTTCTATGATTTCGACAGTTGATCCCTATTGGCATTCCTGTTGTGTCGGCTGAGAGTGAGTTCTTCAAATTCAAGACACTTCCTTGCTCCTCTCTTTAGTAACAGCAGCATCAGCGATCTGGGGTGCTTCGGCGCCAGGATCGGCCTGAAATGTAGTGAATAGAGTGGGAAGGGGTTAAATTTTAATGTTGCAAGATAGGCGTACAATCCTTGGTGAATCGACGAGATATATGTCAGATACCGTACTTTATTAGACCACCCTTGGTTGGGAAATTATCAGTAAGGGGTTAATGTAGAATGAGACAATCCTTAGTATTAGACCCCTTGGGTGGGAAGGGGTTAATACAACATGTAGGCCTTCATTCCTTGGTGAATTGATAAACAGCTTATTAGACCCCCTTGGGATTACGTGGGAAGCGGTTTATCATGTTGAGGTTCTTCGTGAATCGAGAGCTCTAAGTGTCCCTTTAATATTATTGATACCTTCACAAGAATCAATCCATGGTGAATAGGGAGTTATAAAATCATCATTGCAATTATTCTTGTTTGACTTTGACCTGCTATTCTATTTCCGCAACTCATATTTAGGAATATGCCGCGGACTGGAGGGAGGCTTCGCACTTTCGCCAGACGTGTCTTTTCGGCAAAATTCACGGCAGTCCTGGAATTAGGGGGATATTCCGATCCTACACAACAATCTAAATAAAATAAAAAGTTTGTCCACGTCAACAAAGAAATTGCCACGTGAAAATCATCTTCGTTGCATGCGTTGATTTTTCATTATATGGGGAAGAATGTGAGTTGTGGATATTTTGTCGTAATTTGGCTGAGAACCTCCAGATTCGAGTGGAGGTTGATGGTCATGCCAATTGGCCATTCTTCGTTCTCTCGCTACGACACACTTGACACTAGATGGCGATATCTTCTATATCACCACTAGCGCAGGTGCTAGGTTTCCATCTTGAAAGTAGTGCAGATTACTACATTAGCTAGTGTCAAGTGTGTCGCTACGATAGAGGACCACAGGCCTCTGACGTCATCAGAATCAACCCAGTGACGAGACTTCCGCCTAATTACTTATTCACCTGTGAGAGCCGAGGGCAGCGCAAGAGTGATCAACTGTCGAAACTCCCAATGCCAGGGTCATTTAATTGGTAATCATTGCGTCATTAGGTTCTTAGAATGAAAAAAAATCTTACCTAGCGTCTCATTGTTTAGATGTGCTGAACTCCTTCGAAGTAGACGATTGAACTGCTGAATGCAGACTCCTGGACCCGTATTCATAAAACTACTTAAGTCTAAGTACGACACTTATCCTTTGTTCAACACAAAAGATAAGTATCATACTTAGACTTAAGTAGCTTTATGAATACGGGGCCAGGACCCTTATTCATAAACATACTTAGGTCGAAGTATGATACTTATCTTTTGTGTTGAACAAAGGATAAGTAGTCACACTTAGACTTAAGTAGTTTTATGAATACGGGGCCTGGCCTTAGCTGTGAATTCCAATGATGATGACGTCAGACACTGGCAAATGATACGCTGGCGCAGAAGGCGCGAAAATTCAAATACCCGTTTTTTATTTTGTTGAATAGCGCCCCCTGGTGAACAGATCTGGCATTAACTTCCCTTTGAACTGATGTAGAAAATAACAACCTATCTATCCCATCACTTTTTGTCTACATATTTATCATAGGGGCTGAGATATTGCGATATTTCATTTTACACAAAACGCCCCCTGGTGTGCCTAATATAGGTCAGATTGCGCTCATTTTTTGTTTCCGAGGAGAGTTCACCAAGGGCTACCTTCAGGTGTAATTTGGAGTCTGTAGGTATTACGGTTACAAAACGTCGGGCATAGTTGGACAGATGGAGTGATGGACTGCAGGACAGACTCTGAACCACTTTATAATACTCATTTGACTAGCTCCGCTGACCTTTGGTCAGCTGAGCTAAAAATAATAAACAGAGAAACAGACACGTGAAAAAATTCCTATCGCAAGGCTCGAACCCGGCGCCCCCGATTCAGAGCCGGACGCTCTACCGATGCGCCAGCCGGCCACGTCATGACGGTGGCTGCTCAATAAATGTTTATAACATATCCCAGCTACTCAACATATTTTTATGATAATTAGAAATGACGTTACAAATCAGAATAATCTTCCAAAAATTGCATTTTACAACATCCACAGAGCAAGTCCCCAGCAAATCTGTCAGCATATCGCTACATAATGTACCCATCTACATTCACAGCCACTAAAAACGTGAACCAACCGTCCGGTATATTCCATCTGAACATTAGACGCATTTCATCTATGAGTCCAATTCTATTGACTGACCCGTGAAAAGTCTTTGGCTAGCTTCGCTGTTGGCCGCTACGCGGCGCGTTGGGCCTTGCGTCAAGAGCCAGCCTTGCATAGTGATGAATTCATTTAGAATTCCTCTGGCGGTCATTTTTGGCCCATCCGATAAAACGACTTCCTTTAATTTGGCCCCAAGCAATATGTACGGTATCGTCAAAGCGAAGTTGACCCGCGGGACCTTTTACATGTAGAGAGCAACCTATACTTAATTACAGTGAAATATTTTGATTGCAAAACGTGTAGTCGTCTCCAGATCTTGCAAATTTTCAACCCCAACCGGGGTCTTCCTCAGGCACGTTCTAGTAGAGATTACAGATTTCTGTAACTTAGAATCAAGTGAATTCCAACGTTTTTCTCCATACCCTGTAGATTCATATTGACTTACATGTATGTCACATGCATGTGTTGAATACAGTCAACAACCTATATACATGTAGCATCAGAGTAGGGACCTGAAGAACCAAGGAGGTTCTTTGAGTGACATTTTTAGATAGGTGTGAAACTAAGCATGAGAAAATTCTTTGGTTACTCTATCTACATTTATTTTAGAAACACAACGTTTCAACCAGTGTACCCTGGCCGTAGTCCTGTGTACAAGTGTCACTTGTACACAGGACTACGGCCAGGGTACACTGGTTGAAACGTTGTGTTTCTAAAATAAATGTAGATAGAGTAACCAAAGAATTTTCTCATGCAAGGAGGTTCTCCTCTTTCCAGGAGTGCAGGGACAGACAGATGCTGTGTTCATGAATAGGAATGCTGTTTTTTCCTGGTCGATTGAGTAATATTTTGAATCTGCCAACGCATTTGTAGGTTCACTTGATAGAATTTTAGGGCCATATTCATAAAGGGTGTTTAAGTCTTAGACGCGTGTAACTTCGTCAAATGCATGGTGGAAGTATGTGCATTTAGTGAAGTTACACGCGTCTAAGTCTTAAACACCCTTGATGAATATGGCCCTTAGTTTCTGGTAATTTGAGATGTGGTCTCAGACGACAATCACAGTAAACATAATGACCAAGATGCATGCAATGCTCTGGTAGTTAATTGGTTTGTTTTGTCCCTTGCTGGCGACCCATGTTTGCCGCTTCTTTTGTGTGTAGGACATGAAGTAAAACACAAAACCATACATGTACACAGTTACCAGGATGTGAGAACATCACTGTAAATCTGGGCGTTTTGAATTAAAACTGTTTTTAAAACACATTTTTGTCACAGATAAAAATCACTTTTACGTGTCTTCTTCGAAAACACAGTGTTTTTGGGGTATTCGAAAACCCTGGATACTGGAGACTGGAGAGTGGACAATGGAGAGTGTCATTGTTCTCCACCACCTGGATTCACATACAGCACTGGGGATGAGCCTACGTTAACAGGGTTTTCGAATGCCCTCAATCACGACGCAATGTTCCCTCTCAATTTGATATCCAATCCCCCATGGCACAACTGGAAGTCCTATGCCTGTTTCTAATGGATCCCACATTATCATTTCTTCACGGCTCAGCTTCTAGTCTGCCCAGCCCTGTCTGCAGAATGTGCCAGAAAGGTTTTCCCATTGAAGCCCAATTAAAGTCTCCACAAGGTGGCCTCGATTTTCCTCATGCCTAATTGGGAACAGTATTGGATGGACTGCATTTTTAGTCTAATGCAATGCTGTTTCCAGATACAATGTAGTTTGATGTGATGGAGTCTGGGCCACACTGTAGGCACCCTATTTTAATTTCAGTTTTTTCCAACAAGTGCGGTGAAAATTTTTTACAAACAATCAACAACAGGGCCAAAAAATACCGTGCTATTCGCACTTAAGACCCCTCGGCTGTGGGTGTAAATTGAAATATGTGTTCATTGAACGTTGCATGTGTGATGAAAATGCATAGGTTTGTGAAGGATCCACACATTCACCTTTCCACCAAAAATGAGAAAAGTTAAATTTAATTTGAACGTGCCAGAGTGGTAATGTCGTTTTCACAAAGCGCCCCCTGGTGGCCAAATGGAAAGTCCGATTCGGCCGAAAGTCGATAGGTTCGTGGAGGACCCACATATATACCATTAAACCAAAAATCAGGAAAATCCGATTAAATTTGAACGTGCTAGAGCGGTAACGTCGTTTTCAGAAAGTGCCCCCTGGTGGCCAAATGGAAAGTCCGATTCGGCCGAAAATCGATAGGTTTGTGGAGGACCCATATATATACCCTTAAACCAAAAATCAGGAAAATCCGATTAAATTTGAACGTGCTAGAGCGGTAACGTCGTTTTCACAAAGCGCCCCCTGGTGGCCAAATGGAAAGTCCGATTCGGCCGAAAATCAATAGGTTCGTGGAGGACCCATACATATACCTTTAAACCAAAAATCAGGAAAATCCGATTAAATTTGAACGTGCTAGAGCGGTAACGTCGTTTTCACAAAGCGCCCCCTGGTGGCCAAATGGAAAGTCCGATTCGGCCGAAAATCAATAGGTTCGTGGAGGACCCATACATATACCTTTAAACCAAAAATCAGGAAAATCCGATTAAATTTGAACGTGCTAGAGCGGTAACGTCGTTTTCACAAAGCGCCCCCTGGTGGCCAAATGGAAAGTCCGATTCGGCCGAAAATCAATAGGTTCGTGGAGGACCCATACATATACCTTTAAACCAAAAATCAGGAAAATCCGATTAAATTTGAACGTGCTAGAGCGGTAACGTCGTTTTCACAAAGCGCCCCCTGGTGGCCAAATGGAAAGTCCGATTCGGCCGAAAATCAATAGGTTCGTGGAGGACCCATACATATACCTTTAAACCAAAAATCAGGAAAATCCGATTAAATTTGAACGTGCTAGAGCGGTAACGTCGTTTTCACAAAGCGCCCCCTGGTGGCCAAATGGAAAGTCCGATTCGGCCGAAAATCGATAGGTTCGTGGAGGACCCATATATATACCTTTAAACCAAAAATCAGGAAAATCCGATTTAATTTGAACGTGCTAGAGCGGTAACGTCGTCTGAATGGACAGACGGTCAGACGGCTAGACAGACAGACGGACGGACACCGCAGGGGACGACAATACCCCTCGGGCCCGCGGGCGGCCCAGGGGTAAAAAACCTGATCAGCACTGCCTTCTGTACTGAACTCCACTTCTGTTACTGAAATATCCTAGATGCGATGTTGATCCAGGTGGCGGAAAACAATGACGCTCTCCATTGTCCACTCTCCAGTCTCCAGGGTTTTCGAATACCCGTGTTTTTGGCATGAACATCCAATGTTTTGGGGTTAAACACTTGCTGTTTTACTGGTAAACACACAGTGTTTAGGAAATACACAGTAGAAAAATACATAAAAGTGTTTATACACAAAACACTTTTGACGTGTTTATGCCCTGTCACATGATAACAAGAGGCCCATCGGCCTGGACGCTTAGCTGACGTGTTTATGATATATGAAAGAAACTGTTCAACTGATGCACGATGGGAGTACATGTAGATGTAGATATTTTATTAGACCCCTTGGTCTTTGGTGGGAAGGGGTTAACGCCACATGACTGACCTACAATCCTTGTTGAATCAAGATAGATATCTTATTAGACCCTTTGGTGGGAAGGGGTTAACACTATGATTTGCCTACAATCGTTGTTGACTCGGGATAGATATCTTATTAGACCCTTGGTCTTTGGTGGCAAGGGGTTAACACTATGATCTGCCTACAATCCTTGTTGACTCAGGATAGATATCTTATTAGACCCTTTGGTCTTTGGTGGGAAGGGGTTAATGCCACATGACTACAATCCTTATTGAATCAGGATAGATACCGGTAGTTTATTAGACCCTTTGGTCTTGGTGGGAAAGGGTTAACACCACATGATTGGCCTACAATCCTTGTTGAATCAGGATAGATATCTTATTTGACCCTTTGGTCTTTGGTGGGAAGGGGTTAACACCACATGACTGACCTACACACTCACACTCACATAAGTCATTATTTTGGAGTGAACATTGAGTGGGTGGTATACCTCCCTCAGCTTTCACTCACGTAAATAAAAAACGTTAATTTAAAACATTTATTTACCAAAAATGGTGTATATGTAGCTCAATACGTTGGAAAATATTGAAAGATTGGAACAAAATGTTGGTCACTTGCGAAGAAAATATAATTTTGACTTTGACAAGTACACCGACGATGAATTCCGTAGACGTTCCAGATTAATTATTGAGGTCACACTCACACTCGCACTCGAACTTGAGACATGATGCCAGACTGGCAATACAAAACCAGTGTGCACACTGAAGACCATATTACTCGAGAGCCACTTGACTTAGTGACAGTTGAGTGACCTCTGTGAATCTAAAAATATGTATCACTCATTAAGTGTGAGTGGTCCCTCAAATTATTGAGGTAACACTCGCACTCGTACTTGAGTGTCCCTTGAGCCATACTTGAGTGACACTCACTTGAGTATGAGTGGAGTGTGAGTGTGAGTGAGCTTTCAGAATACGGGCGTAAGTGTGCTTCGGTTACTGCCACGGCCGTATCACTGTGTGAGAGTGAACTACTTTTTCAATTCTGTAACGGGATTTATTGGCGTTTTCCATTAGCGCGCATTGATACGCATGGTTCTTCTTGTACTCTCCGTGGCAGATACGTCTAGGATGACACGAAGTGAACATAGATGATGCTGGCCTTTGCCACTGGAGACTGGCTGCGCCTGTAGTGTTAGAGTGATAGCTAGAAGTGGGCTAAAGCCCACTTAAAAATTCACAAAATAACAATTGAAATGTGATTTCATTCACTGGGAACAACTTACGTTGAATGTTATGATGCCTGAATCTAGGGATCATACTCAGGGTATCAGGACATTTGCCCCCTGGACATTTGCCCCCCGGACATCTGCCCCCGGACTTCTGCCCCCC
>NMRB01006518.1:0-11020 GCA_002633025.1 Notospermus geniculatus
GTCCCCCTAATCACTTTAGCAAACAGCGGAACGATGATTGTACTGTTTGATGTGGGGTCCGTGTTCGCTCCTTCTCAATACTACCTCCATGCAAAGCCGCCGCATTATGTACCGAAATGTCAACCTTTGTTTTAGCTAATTGGGTCATCACCAAGTGACAAACTCCACATTTTTGTTATTGCACTGTCCCTCTGATACATTTAGTGTAGCTGCAAGTTAAAAAGGCTTGGTCATTGCAAAGATATACATTGCGCTTAGGTGTCAACGCCCGTCCAGGGTGTCAACAAAGCGAGGTTGGCATGTAAATGCAGGCACGTCACCCTATCTTGCGGCAATTTTTGACGATTTTTCGCTCAAAAGGTGCAGCAGAACGTTGTACGTCACACCAACGGTAGGTTATCCGATTTTCTTACCATTCCATACCTTAAAACCGACAAAATCGGCAGAAATGGAGAGAAATTTCTAATTCTAGCCCGTTTCAGGGCTAGATGCCTAGCCCTGAAACGCTCCCGTAATTTACAAAAAAACCCTGCTGAAGAGCATTTTAGCAATATTTTTGCCAATAACTTGGAAGAACGCTAGGCCGGGACGCTAGGTAATACTGACAACGACCTACCTTGTCGCCTTGTAATCAGCTTTTAAGTTTTTTTACTCTTTTAGCCTGAAAATTGAACAGTTCGTCTCTCAATTTCACAGTCGGAAAGCGTGATCTGGCTTCGTGCTACCAGGTGTCTTGCACGCGGACAACCAACGTGGACGAAATCACGCAGTTACTTAAAAGGAAGAGTATTCTTCAACGAAAAGTACTCTTATGCATTGTCAAAGCACTAAAAGCCTAACCCACACGCGGGAGAATGACTTTCGTCGCCACGACTATTGGTCGACAATTAATAACAGGGGTAGGAGTTACGCCAGGAAGCTATTCACCGTGATGTGATTGAGTGCCACGTAACCGCTTCCATAGGCGTATTTTGCAGGCGGGTGCCGCATTGTCTTGAACCAGGTAATAGGGAGTTTTCGCAAAGCCCCCGAAACGCCAACGCGAACGCCAAACCCATTGTTCGATGCTAAGAAGAGACCACCGAACAAAAGGATAGAAGTGGCATCGAACAATGGAATTGGCGTTCGCGTTGGCGTTTCGGGGGCTTTGCGAAAACTCCCTAATGTCAACTGAGCAACATGAAACAAGTCTCAGTTCATGCCTGCTTATCCAAGGACTGGACTGTGTTAAAATTCTCAGCCTCACGTGTCCGGGTGATTGAAATATCATGAGATTTTGATACATGTATATCAAACTTGATAATTTGAAATATCTCTGCCTGTGGTAGAGATAGAGGCATGATATCAGCCATACTTAGGTTATTGATGATGCCCATTTCGATTATGCAACGACCTTGACGATCAGAGGTCAAGGTCAAGGTCAAACTTGATAATTTGAAATATCTCTGCCTGTGGTAGCGATAGAGGTATGATATCAGCCATACTTAGGTTGTTGTTGATGCCGATTTCGATTATGCAACGACCTCGATGATCAGAGGTCAAGGTCAAGGTCAAACTTGGTAATTTGAAATACTCTGCCTGTGGTAGAGGTAGAGGCATGATCACCCATACTTAGGTTATCGATGATGCCCATTTCGATTATGCAACGGCCTTGATGATCAGAGGTCAAGGTCAAGGTCAAACTTTATAATTTGAAATATCTCTGCCTGTGGTAGAGGTTAGGTTAATTCCTTTTTCTGTACCTTTTCACCTATAGTACCTTCTTTTACCCAGTACCTTTTTAACTGTACCTTTTTACCTAGTACCTTTATTACCTCGTACCTTTTACCGGTACCTTTTCTACGGTACCTTTTTATCTGATCTCTAACAACGTGCCTTGATCTCTGTCAATGTACCATTCCTGTACCGGTAGAAGCCTGTACTATCGGGAACCATACGACATTTACAATGTCATCTTGTTTTCTTTTTTTGGTTCACGTGGGCCTATAGTCCCTTTAAGTGACCATTAGGCCCATATTGAGTCCAAATTGAGCTTTCGACGGCCTTTTCGGCATAGGGCCTAAAGGCGACATTCCACGTGAGAGTTTTCTCGCAGAGGTTTGCTCTCGGACATTTATTAACGATGACATATTTGTGTCAACTCCCGAACTTCTTTCAATTTGATGAAACGAAGTAGGCCTACATGTAGGCCCTAAAACCTTTTGCAAAAATCGCCTCGAAATCCGTCTGACGCAAAATGCATTGGAACTCTTCCAGATTAACTTCGCAAGGTTCTAAATGTGTTTTGCCCTGATGATCGGGTGAAATGGTCAAACATAGCCCGCTTTTCTGAGAGAATGCTCGAAATCCAACTTACTACCAAATCTCAAATACTAAGCATCCTTTGACTCTGAAAGTAGTGCCGACGTAAAATTTGAACGACGCTCTTTCCCACCGTCGGCGCGTCGATAGCACCGCTTCCCATTCCGAAGATAAGGGCAGGTATAGCCTATGGCCGTTTTTCGCAGGACGTCCATTTTTTCAGCTTTAAAATACTGGGGCCGAAGTTAGCACCCGGGCAAACATTTGAATCACTCAAATCATTGATTTTCACAGCCCCACGAACTATATTCGGGCGCGNGGGGGGGGGGTTCTACGTCAAATTCAATTCAGTAGCCAGCCAACAAACAGGGGTTACAGACGCTGTAGGAATTAAATTCTATGACACCGGTTAACTCGTCCCTAAAATATTCAGAAAGAAGAAATGAACAGAAGACCAAGATATCAGATAATAGTTACTCTGTATATTTCATATCATCATTACACTTTCATTTTCATACATACCGCAACCGCATTCATTCTTCTGTTTGATAGAATTACGCCATCCTCCCACAGCAGGGCTTTGGTCTCGTTCCTCTTCATACACTCACGTCTGAGTGGATGAAGAGGAGCGAGGTAAAAACCCCTGCTGTGGGAGGATGGAATTAGGCCTGCGTGGGTTTTAGACCCCTATCGTCCTGAGCGAGGTGATGAAAGCAGCGAGCGCTATGAACCACTGGTTCTTGTGGTTTTAGTGGGGGGATAGGTCCTTCCACTTCACTGACAACGTCTATACTTTGTCAGTAAAGTGTATAAGGACGTATGATCCCCACTAACACCATAAGAACCTGTGCATGAACATCTGATATGCTCAGAGCAACAGACCTCATCCAGGCACACCGTTTACATGCTGGGAATCGGCTGCAAAACGAACCCACCAATCACATCCTGAGGTCACCGCTCCTCCCTACCGCACACAAACGTTCGTGCGTGTTGACGGAGGGGCGATCACTGAGAACCACCACGACAAGGCCTACCTCAGGATGTCGGCCAAACGATACAAATATGGGGCCTGTTTCATAAAGTGGCTTTAAGCTAATGGTACCATTAACTTGAATGCATTTTCCATTTCATTTTAAAAGGTACCATTAATTTAGCTTATAAAGTCACTTGATGAAACAGGCCACTGCCCCTCAATGCAAAACGTATAGGCCTAGTGCTGGCCCCTGCAACTGCTTCTACACTGCTACGCAGCCTGAACAGCATGCATCATAGATTATTTCAAACTGTGCTTCAAACACGCTTCAATTTTCCATCAAAAGCACTGAAGAAACAACGAAACACCAAAGAAACAATTGTGACCGAACACACAGAAGTCATACAGCCATCTCATGCTTCAACATAAGTAAATGTGTGCAATCACCCTATTTACAACAAGTGACTTTAATATGATAACAACCATGGCAACGGCAGGAGATGACCTTGAACAAGATGACCACGACCTGACCAGGATGACCGTGACCTTTGAGATATTGAATGTGGCCTTGACCAGTACAAGTATAATCTTGGAAAAGATGACAACGTATTTTATTGGACAGAATGGCAAAGATTTTGCTTACATCAGATGACAGTGTAGCCTGATGGCTGAATGTTGCTCATGGTGACCTTTGACATGATGACATGACCTTGAAGAAGGAAACTGACCTTCCACGTGAAGAGAGTGACCTTGGACAAGACATCAGTGACCTTGTAAAAGAAGTAACTGACACCACACTAACCTTCGAGCAAACACCTCACACAAGAAGAGAGTGACAAAGAAGGTAACAACTCTGACCTTGGACATGAGGACAGTAACCTTCCTGAAGAAGACACAGTGACCTTGACAAGAGAACTGTGTCCTTGGAGAAGAGAATAGCAACCTCCCTCAAGAGTACAGCGACCTTGACAAAGGTATAACTGTGACCTTGGACAAGAGAACAGCAATCTTCCAGCAACAAAGACAATTGCAACAGCTTATAAATCAACACGACGATATCGGCATCCAGATTTTGATCGCGTGTCGGACGCTGATGCTGGTGCGTCGAAGTACGTGTACATGTATGAACTAAAGGGGCCGCTCCACGTGACAGTTTTCTATCGAAAGTTTTCTGTCAGATAGTCAATTATTGCTGTCTGAGGGCAATAATTGACTATCTGACAGCAAACTTTCAATAGAAAACTGTCACGTGGAGCGGCGCCTTAAGGTTTGCTTTTCGGCCTCGAAGTTTTCCGAATTCCGCGCTGTTCATGGAATGTTTTCGCACTTACTGCAGCTGCCAGTCCGAACCCGAATCGTCGCAATCGGAACCCACCGTGAAACCGGCGTCAAACCACTTTCCAGCGTCATTGGGATGATCACAAAGATATGTTCCTCTTTTGACGACACCAGCCGGTCTATATTCGCCGTGGATAGCCGAGTCAACTTCTGTTGTCACTGCGTCCAATACTACACCACCAGCTATTCCACCAACAACCCCTCCTGGAGGACCCCCAGCGGCAAATCCTACTGCGCCTCCAGCCAATACACCAGCTGATCTTGATGCTGATTTCATAGCGTGATCACCGCCATCTTTGTCGCCGCACGCGTATGGATCCCACCCTTCATGTGGCCAACCCCCGGAACAGCGTCCACCGTATCACTGAGACCCTGGACGAACTCTAACTGCCTTTCTCGAGCTGCTTCCTCGTCACCACCAGCTGCCTCGACAGCAGATCGAAATTGTGACACTACTGGACATCGTCTTGAAAAGTTTTCTTGTGTCCTTCTCGCCCCTTCAGTGTCGCCAGAAATAGCCTGAAACGCTGATTTCAATTGGGATATGAATGGTATGCCATCGGCCATCTGAAATTGAAATTATTGGCACTGGCGATGAAAATGTTTTTCACGACACCCGTCATATTTGAGGTTATTCATAGGACACGTGCCTTATGGGCAAAAACTACCAGATTTTTTCATGCTTTGATGATTCCAGGAAGACGTTCTCACTGAAAACCGTATGCAGTTTGCTAACCCCAACAGATATAGCCGTTTAGCCATTACTTTTTGGCTCGCCTATAGAATAGGCGACGAGCCTCAAAAACCTAATGTGCTGCTCGTCCAGGGGGAGGTCGACGTCCCGGGGTCGACGTGTACTCCGCCATGTACTAACAGCAATTTAGCAGTACATGTATTTTCACAGTTTTTTCTGCCAATAACTTGGAAGAATGCCACGTATACATGTACTGACAACGACCTACCTTGTCGCCTTTCAGCTCTTCCAGGCAGCTCTTAGGGCCGTATTCACGGACCGCACTTTAGCCTAAAGTATAGCTTAAGTTAGACTTTCTCTATGCTTGAAGCATTGCGAAAAGTCAGACTTTAATGAAAGTGCGACCCGTGCATACGGCCCTTAGACTTTTCTTGTTATGAACAGTTCGTCTCTCACTTCACTAACTATTCTGAAAGCCTCATCTCGCTTCGTCCTATTCTATAGCTTGCATTTTGACTCAGAATGTTCCCACGCCTATACATTTCTTTATTAACGATGACTTTGTGTCAACTCCCGAACTTCTTTCAATTTGATGAAACGAAGTAGGCCCTAAAACCTTTTGCAAAAATCGCCTCGAAATCCGTCTGACGCAAAATGCATTGGAACTCTTCCAGATTAACTTTGCAAGGTTTTAAATGTGTTTCGCCCCTATGATCGGGTGAAATGGTCATACATAGCCTGTTTTTCTGAGAGAATGCTCGAAATCCAACTACCAAATCTCAAATACTAAGCATCCTTTGACTCTGAAAGTAGTGCTGACGTAAAATTTGTCCGATGCTCTTTCCCACCGTCGGCGCGTCGATATAGCACCGCTTCCCATTCCGAAGATAACAGTCGACCCGCAAAGGTCCTTTTCTACGGCAGATTTATTTTGCGCGCGGGAAAATAATAGGCGATCGGGGCCCTCGACGAGGCTTCTCGAGTACCTCATTCGAGAAATCGGACACCTCGCACAAAATTGCGTTCTTATCGAGAAGACCGTTCAAATTCAACCACATAAACCAAATATCAGTATTTAGCTAAGACATTGAACTTTCCATTTGTGTAATTTATTTTGGCATAAAGCAAACGAGTGAAGAGAAATCTTTTAAGAAATTTCGTCCTCCGCACAGAATTGGAGGTCATTTATTGGAGTAGAGCGTTGTTAAAAACATCGCCATAATTCCATAAATACTTGCCTGCATAAAACCAGCAAAACTGAATAGACGAAGAAACTATCAATCTCCAATCTGTGTTAATTTCATACTTCGGCATGGTATTCCAAGTTTTTGTACGCAGTTTGAACAGCAGTAGGTGACGATTCTCGCAGCCATAACCTGGTTCCTTGGACTCCGACGTGGCGCTGATTGACGATTCTACCAATCAGCGCCACCGTCGGAGCCCATGGAACCAGGTTAGACAATGGATAAAGGGAAGGAGATTTCTTGAAAATGTGGTTGTGTTTCGGGGTGATTTTCAACCCCTCAGACATGCGTGCATAAAACCACGCTTCGTATGTAGATTCTTCTATGTTATAACTTGGAGGAATTATAATTTCAGTATAATTCCTCCAAGGTTATAACAACCCGAATGACCTAAGCAGAAGTTTCAAAATACTATTCCAAGAAAGTGTACGCACTTTGAAGAACGCCTGTTTTCGAAAACACAAGGTTACCTTTCGATCGATAACTCGGCCAAAACTGAACCGATTTCGATGAAATTTTCGGCAACTTTCGTAGAGAAACATCCATCAACATGTAAACATCACGCCACCTTCAAACGCCTGACTAATCGTGCGTAATTAGTGATTGTTTTATAGCGTCTGCTACGCCTACGTCACTGCCTCACTTTCGTTCAGTGATTTAGCAGTTAGTACCGCCAAATACCGCGGCTGACACGTCGTGGCGCTGTTCAGACCTTTGCGGGTCGACTGTGATGGTGATAAGACGCAAAATTCGTTAGCTGGTCTGTTACGTGTCACCACTGGTCCACGCTTCCCCAGGGTACTGAGGGATTCCATGCATTACGCTGGCTATTGAACCATCTTTTTTGAAGATGGGGATTTAGCACAGTGGTGTGCACGCTTTCCCTCAGTGCTGGCGGTGTTGCCTTATGTGGAGACGTGGGTTCGAATTCCGGTGTACCAGAGGAGAAAGTCCTTGGGATGGAAGTCCGGGACACAATAGCCCGCTATTGTATGGCTATATTCGAATGGTCATGGTCTCTCTAGCCATATCCTAATCCCTCGTTGAACAATAAAACCGGACTATCCCTGTCACAGGTAGGCCTACTGTCAAGTGACCAGCATTGCAAACCTATGATTTCTTTTGGCCTACAAGTTTACAGAATTGTAGCAGTTTTTGCTATTGGTGCCAGGTGTGGATTGGAAGTTGACTTTGAATTCCCTTCTCTCCACTTGCAATTTTTAACTTTTCAACTTTTTAGCTCGATCGCAATTCACATTTTCATTTTGCAACTCGCACTTTTCAACTCACAACTCCACTTTTCAACCGGCCACAATCTCCACAACCATTTGAGATAAATCACTTGCATGCCTGAATCATACATAAAAAGGCCAATCTGGCCCCTCCACCTGTACCCCTTCCCCAAAATTTAGCCTATGTAACTGAAGCCAATCAGATCGGGACTTGTTTTAAAATGGTCAGCTACTGATAGGGTATCAACATGTCAAATATCGCTCATATATTTCAGATAATAACAAAGTTATAACCAGGGTCTTAGTATTGTTCTCAACAGGAGAACAATAGCCTTGAGGAACTCCTTTCCTTTTAGGAGCATTCTAAAATACGGGCCAAAGGGTGCTTAGTATTTTGAGATTTGGGAGTTTGAATTCGAGCATTCGCTCAGAAAAGCGGGCTATGTATAACCATTTCACCCGACCAAGAGGGCGAAACACGTATAAATCTTGAGGCGCAGTTAATAATCTGGAAGAGTTCCAATGCATTTGTTCGCCCGGCGAATTTGTTTATTCAACAATCGAAACGAAAGAGGAAGTTTGGGGAGTTGACGCATATAGTATGTCATCATAAAAAAAGAAATGTAGGCTATTAGTACGGTGGCCCATAAGGGACATTTATTTTCATTTTATATTTTAATTTTTTTTCGTACTTTTCTCCGTGGAATAAACTTTTCTCCGCGGAAATAATGTTTTCTCCGCGGAAATAACTTTATTCCGCGGAGAAAAGTGGAGAAAACTTTTCTCCGCGGAAATAAACTTTTATCCGCAGAAATAAACTTTTCTCCGCGGAAATAACTTTATTCAGTGGAATAAATTTTTCTCCACGTGGAAAAACTCCGGGTTTGATCAGCGATTTCCACAAAGTTTAATTCCGCGGAGAAAAGTTTATTTCCCCGAAGAAAAGGTTATTTCCGCGGAAAAAAGTTTATTTCCGCGGAGAAAACATTATTTCCGCGGAGAAAACATTATTTTCGCGGAGAAAAGTTTATTCCACGGAGAAAAGTACGAAAAAAAATAAAAATATAAAATGAAAAATAAATGTCCCTTATGGGCCACCGTATTACGGAACATTTTCATTCAAATTCCAAGCTATAAAGGGACGATGCCAGATCAGATTTTCACAATAGTTGTGAAAGTGAGAGACGAACTGTACAAATTTTAGGCTTGAAGAGTCTGGAGCTGATCACAAGGCGACAAGGTAAGCCGTTGTCAGTATTACGTAATTGTTCCAAGTTATTAGCAGAAAAAACTGTGAAAATACTGCTAAAGTAGTTGGAGCGTTTAATGACTCGGGCCTAAACTCCTACCTCCCCTTGACAAGCAGCACATAGGCGGTTTTTGAGCCCACTCCGACGTTTTTTACCCCCAGCCTCGTTGCCTATTCTAAAGGTGAGCCAAAACGTAATGTCCTCGCCGTTTGGGATTATGTACCAGCTGAAACTATACAAAACCAGTCGGATTTCCTACGAAAGTTTGGTTTTTAAGCCGAAAACAGAAAACTTTTAGGTTGCAACTCGAAATAAATCGTATTTATGGTGCACTTTCACTTTGCGATGCACTCCGTGGTCCCGCGATATTTTTCACCAATTGTTGACGCATGGTATACATAGTTAGATCATTTGTCCATGACTTGGCATAATGATTTTTCTGATCAATGGGCTGTTAAAATAGCGTTGTTCGAAGTTCGCCGGTCAGATTGACATTTTCGGAAACTCTGCAATTCCTGAAAATTTTCACCTGTAAAAAAATCTTACAGTGTCGGCATAGATGGATATCGCCATCAAATATTTTCAAATAATTTGATTTTTAGCTCACCCGTGAGCTCTTCCGTCGTCCGTCGTCGTCGTCCGTTAGCAGGGCACGTTTTGTAACTGCTGGGGCTATTGATCTGAAACTTGGTACATATATACCCCTAGGTCAGATGACCTACGACACCAAGTTTCGGTCCGATTCGATTCTTGGCTTGGCCTCCAGGTGGCCAAAACCAAAAACACAAAAAGTGCAATAACTCCTGAACTAATGACTTGATCATCTCCAAATTTTTATCATAGGTGTATCATATTAGGATACATAACATATATAACGGGTTTTTGATTTGACCTACTTTTCAAGGTCACAGAGGTCAAAGTTCAACAAAAGTAACGAACCTGCCACAGTTCTTCATTATTTCACCGGGCGTCTTCATATCTTGCAGAAACGTGTATTAGATGGGTACCTTCAAAAATACCGAGTTTCGGCCCGATCGGACATCCAATATATGGCCACCAGGTGGCGTAACCTGAAAATCATTCAAGTGCTGTAACTCAGGGGGAACGGCTTGACCCAGAGTGCTCAAACTTGATATTTACCTCCCTAGATGACCTTTACAAGCAAGTCAAATTTCGGCCTGATTAAGGTTCCAATATGGCCGCCAGGTGGCGTAACCCGAAAATCATCAAATGTGCTGTAACTCAGGAACGACTTGACCCAGAGCAATCAAACTTGATATTTACCTCCCTCTAAATGACCTTTACAAGCACGTCAACTTTCGGCCTGATTAAATTTCCAATATGGCCGCCAGGTGGCGTAACCCGAAAATAACTCAGGAACGACTTGACCCAGAGCGATCAAACTTGATATTTACCTCCCTCTAGATGACCTTTACAAGCACGTCAAATTTCGGCCTGATTAAACTTCCAATATGGCCCGCCAGGTGGCATAACCCAAAAATCATCAAATGTGCTATAACTCAGGAACGACTTGACCCAACGACTTGACCCAGAGCACTCAAATGTGCTATGTGGCTCCCTCTAGATGACCTTTATATGCATGTGAAGTTTTGGTAAAGGGAAAGAATGTCCCCAGGAAAAACTGTCCCAGGAACAAAAGATCCTATTGTTACATTCTAATCTCTGACAATTGGTTTGTATACGCATGCCGCTTATTCCGTCATTCAACAATAGAAGTGGACACTTTTTACAGGGGGACACTAAAAACCTTTACACCTGAGTTTCCGACAATCTCAATCTGACCGGCAAATTTCGCACAACAGTAAAGCTAATGTCAGCCTATTGGTCAGGAAAACCATTGCGCCAAATGATGGGAAAATAATCTAACTACCACGCCTCAAAAATTGGTGAAAAATTATTGGGGATCACGGAGTAATTTGGGCTAGGTCAAGATCATGCGCCAAGGTCACCATGCACTGTATTAAGGA